>JBBPBX010006316.1:0-29676 GCA_038048925.1 Garcialebias charrua
CTGAACCAATGTCGTACACCATCGTTTTCAGCCCTTTGTGAGCAGGAAAACCATCCAGCTGTGATCTAAAATCCAGCTGTGAGTGTCTGGTATGGAAATAAGAGTTGCCTTTCTCCAGGATGAGGTAAACATTAAATGCTGAAGAGTTATCATTTGCTCATGAGACGTGTGTGTGTGCAGATTTAAACATTTCACACCCCAGCAGCCTCCTGCTCTGACAAACTGCCCCCAGAATGCCTTAGTCACCAGGGTGAACCTTAAAAGTCTCGACTTTCTCCGTTTTACATCCACCAAGTGTGCATTTTTCAGCACCAACATGAAGCTGGGGGCGCAGTGGGTCAACATTTCACATCATATTACCTCACAACTTTCTTTAGATTGTGTTCAACGCCACCAAAGTGGGAATTCTGGGGTGGGGGGGGGGACAATCCTGATGTTCAATCTGAAGTTTCAAAGGTTCTGGGTGTCTGCTCAAGAGTGCAGTTAGTGGTTTTAAGTATATTTTGTCAATAATCTTCACACTTTGTATATTTCTAAGTTGTACATCGAAGTGTTATTATTTGCACTAATTGTAATGCAATTTGACAATGTTCTGTAAATTAAAATTCTAATTACACAACAGAGTTGAGTTTTTTTATCCCCTGCTGACAAGCAGACACAATGACCAGTTGCTGGCGCTGTCCTCAGACAGCGTGAGGCGATCATCAAGATCAACGCCCAGAAAGCTTCTGGTCCTGACAACATACCTGGTTGTGTGCTGAAGGACTGTGCAGGAGAACTCGCAGCGGTCTTCACAGACATCTTTAACATCTGACTGAGCCAGGCCATCGTCCCCACCTGTTTCAAAGCCACCACCATCATCCCTGTCCCAAAGAAGGCAACGCCCTCCTGCCTCAATGACTATCGTCCAGTAGCACTCACCCCCATCCTGATGAAGTGCTTCGAACGGGCCGGCTAGTCATGAAAAGCATCACATCTGTCCTCCCTGGATCCCTTCCAGTTTGCATATCGGCCTAATTGCTCAACCGACGATGCCATCTCCTCTGCCCTCCACACAGCTCTCACACATCTGGACACGAAGGACTCTTATGTTAGAATGCTGTTCAATCAATCAATCAATCCATTTTATTTATAAAGCACCCTTCATACTAAAAGCAGCTCAAAGTGCTGTACAGAATTATAAAACATTCATCGACTTCAGCTCGGCATTCAACACCATCATCCCCCAACAGCTCATCCTTAAACTGGACAGTCTGGGGCTGAACACCTCAATGTGTAACTGGCTGCTAGACTTCCTGACCGGGAGACCACAGGCAGTACGGGTCGGGAATAACACATCCAGCACCATCACATTGAATACAGGAGCCCCACAAGGATGTGTGCTGAGCCCCCTTCTATTCACCCTGCTAACACACGACTGCACACCATCATACAGCTCCAACCACTTCATCAAGTTTGCGGACGACACAACAGTGGTGGGTCTCATCAGCAACAACGATGAGACGGACTACAGGGATGAGGTGAGCCGCCTGGCCTTGTGGTGCGGACACAACAATCTCACTCTCAACGTGGAGAAGACAAAAGAGATTGTTGTGGACTTCAGGAAGAGGGATGCCCAACATGCCCCTCTGACCATCAACAACACCACAGTGGAGAGAGTGGACAGCACCAAGTTCCTGGGAGTGCACGTCTCAGAGGACCTGTCCTGGAGCAGGAACACTGCATCACTGGCCAAGAAGGCTCACCAGCGCCTCTACTTTCTCTGCAAGCTGAAAAGGGCTGGAGCTTCAACCCCCATCATGTGCACCTTCTACAGAGGTGCCATAGAAAGTGTCCTGACCAGCTGCATCACTGTGTGGTTTGGTGCATGTACTGCATCCTGCCGCAAGAGCCTCCAGCGCATCGTGAGAGCAGCTGAGAAGATTGTCGGCACCTCCTTCCCCTCACTGCAGGACTTACACAGCAAACCGCCTCACTCGGAAAGCCCTCTGCATGGCAGGTGATCCCACACACCCACTACACAGCTGCTTCAGCCTGCTGCCATCAGGGAGGAGACTGAGGAGTCTCCAGGCTCGAACCAGCAGACTAAATGACAGCTCTGTTCATCAGGCAGTCAGGATGCTAAACTCTCTGCCTGCTCTGCCCTCCCTCCCACTTGTACTGCCTTATTCACAAAAAACTTTCACACACACCACCACACAACACAAAGATTTTAACACTGGACTCTGTGTCATCAAAACGGGTTATTCACTCAACTCACAGTCATGTGCTCATTCAGTTTGCACTACTTATATTCGCTTTAATATTTGCATTACATTACTGCCTATAGTCATTCTTTTCATTCATTCATTCAACCTTTATTTAGTCAGGTAAATCTTTTGAACCTCAAGGGCTGTCTACTCAAGGGCTGTCTACTGCTGTCTATTCTACTGTTTACATTCACTGTTTACATTTATTACTACTGTTTTCATTCAATACTACTGTTTACATTTATTACTACCGTTTACATTTACACTACTTTTTATATCTACACTACTGCTGAGATATATATATTTTTTACTAGCCTTATTGCATATGCCACTTTACCTCTATACCAATATCAACTACCTCATACATAAACTTCATATGCTGCTTTGTCACTCTATTACAAATGTCAATGCCAGAACTTTCATTTTATTTTATAGATATACTTTTTACACTTTTATACTACTATGCAAAAAACTCAGGACAGTATTACACTTTTGTTATTTCATTTTATGCTTATGTTTATTAAATGTTTAGTGTTTTAGTGTTGGTGTAACTTTTCATACTTTCATACTACTACTATGCAAAAACTCAGGACAGTATTACACTTTTATTATTTCATTATGTTTATTAAATGTTTTAGTGTTTAAATGTTTACTGTTGCACCGAGGGACAGAGAGAAATGCAATTTCAATCATGTGTGTCCTGTACATACAGTATTGCAGTTTTGACAATAAAGTTGACTTTGACTTGACTTGGACAATGAAAGCTTGTTGCTGAAAAAACTGCTGAAATTGGCACAAAAAAATGCTGAATGAAATAGAAGAACAAGCCTAAGTTGACTGAAGAAAGCAGAACACAGATTTGCTGACTTGTGTTTAAGCAGAAATTAGCACAAAACTTGGGAAATTAACAAAAAAAAAGTTTAAATTAGCACAAAAAATACAAACCGGATTCCAAAATAGTTGGGACACTAAACAAATTGTGAATAAAAACTGAATGCAATGATGTGGAAATGGCAAATGTCAATATTTTATTTGTAATAGAACATAGATGACAGATCAAAAGTTTAATCTGAGTAAATGTAACATTTTAAAGGAAAAATATGTTGATTCAAAATTTCACAGTGTCAACAAATCCCAAAAAAGTTGGGACAAGTAGCAATAAGTGGCTGGAAAAAGGAAATTGAGCATATAACGAACAGCTGGAAGACCAATTAACACTAATTAGGTCAATTGACAACATGATTGGGTATAAAAAGAGCTTCTCAGAGTGTCAGTGTCTCTCAGAAGCCAAGATGGTAAGAGGATCACCAATTCCACCATTGTTGCGCAGAAAGATAGTGCAGCAATACCAGAATGGTGTTACCCAGCGTAAAATAGCAAAGACTTTTAAGTTATCATCATCAACCGTGCATAACATCATCAAAAGATTCAGAGAATCTGGAACAATCGCTGTGCGTAAGGGTCAAGGCCGTAAAACTCTACTGGATGCTCGTGATCTCCGGGCCCTTAAACGTCACTGCACCTCAAACAGGAATGCCACTGTCAAGGAAATAACAGAATGGGCTCAGGAATACTTCCAGAAAGCATTGTCAGTGAACACAATCCACCGTGCCATCCGCCGTTGCCAGCTGAAACTCTACAGTGCAAAGAGGAAGCCATTTCTAAGCAAGCTCCACAAGCTCAGACGTTTGCACTGGGCCAGGGGTCATTTAAAATGGAGTGTGGCAAAATGGAAGACTGTTCTGTGGTCAGATGAGTCACGATTTGAAGTTCTTTATGGAACACTGGGACGCCATGTCATCCGGACCAGAGAGGACAAGGATAGCCCAAGTTGTTATCAACGCTCCGTTCAGAAGCCTGCATCACTGATGGTATGGGGTTGCATGAGCGCTTGTGGCATGGGCAGCTTGCATGTCTGGAAAGGCACCATTAATGCAGAGAACTATGTTCAGGTTCTAGAACAACATATGCTCCCATCTAGACGTCATCTCTTTCAGGGAAGACCCTGCATTTTTCAACAAGATAATGCCAGACCACATTCTGCAGCAATCACAACATCATGGCTATAGGAGAAGGATCCGGGTACTGAAATGTCCAGCCTGCAGTCCAGATCTTTCACCTATAGAGAACATTTGTCGCATCATAAAGAGGAAGGTGCAACAAAGAAGGCCCAAGACGATTGAACAGTTGGAGGCCTGTATTAGACATGAATGTGAGAGCATTCCTATTTCTTTTTTTTTGTTTGTTTTTTTACTGTATTTATTCATGTTTTCTGGCAGTGACTGAAGCCCAGCAGCACAGAGGAGGGCAGTGTGTTTAACTGTACCACTCAGAATCCTCTGCACTGCTTCACATGCTCGGCTTTGTTCAGTCCTTCTGTAGTCCGGACCACTTCACGATGGGCCGTGAGTTGAACTCTGTGTCCAGGATCTCCAAAGAAGGCACCAGGTCCTGCTGTGAGGTGGGCGTGGCCTTTGTTGGATCAGCTGGACTCGTCATTTCTTATTCTTTTTCGTTCTGCATCTGCACCGTCGAGCGGCGTGCTGCCCAACGCAGAGCTATACTGGAGCCTTTAAGTTACACCATATTCAGTGACCACCGTATATTGTGACCGTAGGGGGCGGTGTTGCATGCATTGTTGCAGGTCACAGAATGTGGTGTAACACCGGGACCGAACCAGAACCAGCTTCCTCTGACCTTGTTTCACAAATAAAAGGCAAAAAATATTAATCTCTAAAACCTGTTAACATATTAATCTCTAAACCTATAAAAACCTGTTAACATATTAATCTCTAAACCTATAAAAACCTGTTAACAAATGAATCTCTAAACCTATAAAAACCTGTTATTAATCTCTAAACCTATAAAAACCTGTTAACATATTCATCTCTAAACCTATAAAAACCTGTTATTAATCTCTAAACCTATAAAAACATGTTAACATATTAATCTCTAAACCTATAAAAACCTGTTAACATATTAATCTCTAAACCTATAAAAACATGTTAACAAATTAATCTCTAAACCTATAAAAACCTGTTATTAATCTCTAAACCTATAAAAACATGTTAACATATTCATCTCTAAACCTATAAAAACATGTTAACATATTAATCTCTAAACCTATAAAAACATGTTAACAAATTAATCTCTAAACCTATAAAAACATGTTAACATATTAATCTCTAAACCTATAAAAACATGTTAACAAATTAATCTCTAAACCTATAAAAACATGTTAACATATTCATCTCTAAACCTATAAAAACCTGTTATTAATCTCTAAACCTATAAAAACATGTTAACATATTAATCTCTAAACCTATAAAAACATGTTAACAATTAATCTCTAAACCTATAAAAACATGTTAACAAATTAATCTCTAAACCTATAAAAACATGTTAACATATTCATCTCTAAACCTATAAAAACCTGTTATTAATCTCTAAACCTATAAAAACATGTTAACATATTCATCTCTAAACCTATAAAAACCTGTTAACATATTAATCTCTAAACCTATAAAAACATGTTAACATATTAATCTCTAAACCTATAAAAACATGTTAACAAATTAATCTCTAAACCTATAAAAACCTGTTATTAATCTTTAAACATATAAAAACATGTTAACATATTCATCTCTAAACCTATAAAAACATGTTAACATATTAATCTCTAAAACTAAACCTAATGTGCAGCACCACAGGCGGTGGTGCGGGGTGGTCAACCGCCCCACTGTTTTTAGTTTCGTTTTTGACGTGCCGCACATTTTTTTCACTTTTGCAGCTTAATACCAATGGCAGCTAGGGTTGGGCATTGTTTGAATTTGAGCGATTCCGGTTCCGATTCCGATTCTTCGTTTCGATTCCGATTCTTTTCGATTCTCGATTCCGATTCTTTTTGTAGGCGGGGTTACAAAAAGACGTGTCAATTCAATTCAGTTCAGTTTATTTATACTGTATAGCTCCAAGTCACAACAGAAGTTGTCTCAGGGCACTGAACAGAAACAATCAAATATAAAAATAATAAGTTAACAGAAACTTTAATATAAAAATAATGGTAACACTATTTATCTGAGGAGACTACTTTGAGTTTAACTCCATGTTATAAAAAAGCTACAGTAGTTAGCCAGAGTTATTTCAGGATGAAATAATTTGAACTTCTGTTTGAATTTAATGCTATGAACTTTTTCCTTTTTGTTACATTTACTATGAATTTCTCACAGGGCAGATTAGAGCCAACATGGACTCACCAACATATATTATTATTATTATACATATAATATTGTCCAGTGTCTGATGCTGCAGTCATGTTACTGAGCTCCCACTGATGGGCTAACCTGGTTCCACCAGCAGCAGCAGGATCCTCAGACAGAACAGCTGGTGGGATGTCCTGGTATCTGCAGCCCTCTCTCCATTTGTTTCTTCATGGACATGGAGCTGTGACATTATGTTGTGCCTCTTCCTCAGCAAAACGCTCCTCCAGTGGAGACTTTCTGAACAGACTGCAGGAAGTTCCTAAACAAACAACAGGTTTATCAGTTTTATCAGTAAAAAGAGATTATTAAATCATTTTTAAGACTGAGAATGTGTACAATTATTAGCTCTGTTGTTATTGCCTAACTAACCTATTCAATAATTCTTCAAACTGTGACATTCACTCATAATGGAATGGAAGAGAACATAAACAGAAATTATATAATAATGAAAACTAGAGACATTAAAACATTTTAAAAGACACAGAGAACTTTAAATGGATTAAGAATGTTAATAAGTGTTGGATTTGAGTGCAATGTGCAATCCATGGTTGAATTCACATCTGAAAAGGGATGCAACCTTTTCACAACATATGCTGTAACAGTTCTGTGGCACTCTTCATTCAGTTAACACTGACGTTTTTACCTTGGACAGTCACTGGTGAACACTGTGAAGCCATTTCAGGTCGTTTGTCTAAGAAGAAAAAAATACAAGCTAACGTTAGCATCGTGTTTGTATTTGAGCTGACTTACCGCTTTAAGCGGAGTATAACTTGTTAGCTGCCTTAATGTTGGTATGAGATGTAGTTCATAGTTTATTTATTTACCTGATGGAGCCGAAGAGGTAGCGATTGGCGAAAAGTTCGGCGGAGCGTTTTGCAGACGGACCACTCTGTACTTCCGGTCGGATACGAAGCGAAAATAATCCGGTGGAGCGCGTCAAATACGGGACACTATTTTACTTCTCCACCCTCCTTTGCATGATATAAAATTATTGCAAGTGCTGCACTGACCTGACTGGTCATTTTATTAATTAGTAAGCTTTCAATCGCGGAATGCACACTTCCGGTGAATTCTTCTTCGTTGGTTTTCGGCGGAATGCACACTTCCGGTGAATTCTTCTTCGTTGGTTTTCGGTGGCGGCTACTTCCGGTCGGCTAACTAGCATCGAAAATAGGAATCGCAAATTAATATTTTGAACGATTCCGGGAAAACCGGACAGTTAGTCCCGGTTCCGAACGATTCTCGATTCTCGATGCCCAACAATTTGGCAGCCAGTCCAAAATAATGTTCATTTATTAATGAAAAGTTCAACTAAGACACATCAAACAAAATACTGTAGTTTTTATGTGATAATCTTGTCAAAAGTCCTTCCAAACAATTTGGCAGCCAGTCCATTTTGGGCAAAACACCAGTTCACGTGAGGTGCGACCTATAGGCCGGTGCGACTTATAGGCCGATGCGACTTATACGTTGATTTTTCCATTTAATTGGGCATAATTAGGTTGGTGCGACTTATACTCCGGTGCGACTTATACGCCGACGAATACGGTAATAACTACGGTAATAGTTTTGGGTTTCCTGTGACTTATTTGCTAGAAGATAAATGGTAGGAGCATAATATTATGCTCCCAATGTATTGTTGGTCTTTTTTAGTAAATAATATATATATTTTTTTGCAGTTTTAATTAGTTAATTATTTTTTGCATCTTGATATCCTATGACATCATCAACTACTCGAGCTCTACTCGAGTATTATTATGTTAATGTCGAGTTTTAAGATTATGTACTCGTTCAACCCCTAGTCCCTTTACAAATGAACAACAACAACAAAAAAAGATTATAAAAGTGTACGTGACATGTTGTCTAGCCGTGGTACAAATGTGTCAAGTTTAGTTAATATAACTTGAGTGGATCAGAAGTTATGAGCGGGACGGGGGAAAGTTGACGGACTAAACCACGCCCTTTGACGGGCGAATAAAAACGGTTCTGACGTGAAACCTTTACCAGCAGGGACTTCCCTCCACGAACTCTCCTGTGAGCAACAAAAACACTCGCTGCAGTTAGTGAGGCCAGATGTCCTCAACCGCACGATTCAACGGGGACACTCAAAAACAACAGCTCACGTCTCAAACAAAAGACCGACTGTCTGCAAGTGTTGGTCGAAAGTCAAGATCGACATGTTTGATTTCATTCGTTTAGCAGAAATAATAATATCTTGTCAATCTGATGCGGTTGCTGATTAAACATGTGGGAAAGGTTGAAAATTTGAACCATGTCCAGAAAAACTGTAGACAATAAGGCCTTAAAGGAATGCATATCGCCCGCCACCTTTTATGCCAGCATTTTCAACTAAAGTCATCTAATGATGAGAATAAACGGTTCGAGCTGTTAAATAACGTTAAGTGTGATGTGTTATTGCTTTAGTGTGAGTTGAGGACAACTCTCAGCCACTACCACACCAAACTTTAGCTCAATATCTGTAAAACTGTCTGACTTATTGCCATTCTTGTGTTTGCCAAGTTCAATTAGCTGTGGCAGCCATCATGCAAGACGTTGACTCCAAATGTTAACCAGTTGTAGCTGTGCACCCAGTAATGACTTCCTGAAGATTTCATTAAAATACGTCAAGTGTTTCATGAGATATTTTGCTAACAGACACACATTACTGACCAACACTTCATGCCATAAAATTGAGCAATGACAGCTTGCCTCGTGCAATGCTCAGAGTATGTGTTGTGTAATATTCTCAACTACTACCACACCAAACTTTAGCTCAATATCTATAAAACTGTCTGACTTATAGTTAATTTTGTGTTTTGTATAATCAGTTGGCTGTGGCGGCCATCTTTAATTTGGTTCACTCTAAATGTTATTCCGTTGTAGCTGTCCATCCAGTGATTTAGTTCTGAGAGTTTCATTAAAATCCGTCCAGTGGTTAATAAAATATTTTGCTAACAGACGAACAGAGTCGACTCCCAACAGCTTTTCATAAAGTTTTAAAAACTAAAAGTTGCACAACCTCTTGGCTCTTGGGGAGTATAAGCTGGGGATGGGACTCAGCTACTACCACACCAAATTTCAGCTCACCATCCTTCAATTTGACAGAGTTGCAGCTGTTCTTGTGTTTGTTGATGTTGCGGAGCTGTGGCGGCCATCTTTAATGGGACTGATGTCAAAAGGCTCACCGCTGTAGATGGACACACACAATAACTACTCTGAGATTTTCATTAAAACCCATCCAGTGGTTAGAGACATTTCTCCAAGATGACAGACGCACAAACATCTTGAAGACGTGCTCATGAGAAAAACTCAAACGTTCAACCTCAGACTCTCCGTGCGAGGAGGATCCAGAGGGTTGTGTGAGAGAGCGGTTCTGCAGAGCGCCGATGGAGCAGAGGTCAGAGAGTTCACGCAGAGTGTGTTTTTTTTTTCTCTCCTGCAGACGTGGGGTCGGCGAGGTCATCTGAACATGAGCTCCTCGGCCTGCGCTCACAAAGACGTGCCAACAGGTTGGATGGAAGCGGGACGGAGGAGACGCTCGGCGGGGTCGGACCTGTTTCTGTGACGACCCCGATGACCCCCGCTCCCCTTTCTCCTCCACAGGAGAAAAAAGAAAAAAAAAAGTCTTCCTGTGTCAGAGGACATCCTGCACACGCAGCCTGAAGATACTCGGTAAACGGACGCTCTGACGTCTTTTCGTCGAGCTCGTGACCTTTTCTCTTTTTGTTCGTGTCGTCAATCTGCAACTGAAGACAGGACGTGAGTCATTAGAGGAGAACCTGAGCTCTCCGCCCGCACCAACTCTTATTCCGTTAACCAAAGGGCGCCGCAAGGTGTAAACCTTCAAACCCTCGAAATCAGGAGCCAGAAATTTAATTACAGTACTGTATGTGGGGGAACTGAAAAATCCTCAGGGTGGGGGGCACCAAAACTAAAAGCCAGAACAGAAAATACATGAATTGTTTTTATATTACGCTTCTCCTCTAAAAGTTTATACAGGGTGTCCTCGAGTTACGGCAACTCTGACTTACGAACGGACCTACGAACAGTACAGTTGTACATGAAATACAGCACTGGTATGTGTTTTTAGATGAAAGTGTGCTAGCTAACCGTTTGTAAACAAAGTTCTGTGCATGTTTACGAGTCACATGTTGAAAAACGGGTGTGCGGAACAGTGTTAGCATACATTTAGCATACAATTTCCGACTTACGAACGAAAATCCGGACTTATGATCGACACGTGCTATGGGTTCCGACCTACGGCAAATTGACCTACGAACGGTCCTTAGGTCCGGAACTCGTTCGTAACTCGAGGACTCCCTGTATTTCATTTGAAAGGTTGTGTTGAACAGGGCAGCACGGTGGATCAGTTGGTAGAGCTGCTGCCTCTCAGTGAGCAGGTCCCTGGTTCAAATCCAAGTCCGGGGGCCTTTCTGAGTGGAGTTTGCATGTTCTCTCCGTGCATGTGTGAGTTTTCCCTGGTACTCCCGTTTCCTCCCACAGACCAAAAACATGCATGTTAGACTGATTTAAATTGTCTTTAGGTGTGTGAGTGAGAGAGTGAATGGTTGTTTGTCTCCATGTGTCCCTGTGATGGACCGGAGGCCTGTCCAGGGTGTCCCCCGCCTCTCGCACAGTGATGGAGACATGGGCGCCAGTGACCCTGCGACCCGAAAAGGAAGAAGATGTTCGTGTTTGAACAAAACATTTGGTAAAAAATGAGTTTAAAGCCACCACTTCCAGTTGTTTCAAAAAATGTTCAAAACAGCTAAATTTATATTTATTAAAATGTTATAACCTCTGAGACCCTGTATCATGAAGTTGATAGATTTGTCGCAATAAACAATAAATCAATTAATCGCATGATAAATGAAAATTATCGACCTTTTTCATTTATCGGTTTTATCGTTTCTTCGTGTCTCTTTCTACTGATGACAAAATGCTCTACTTCGGTGTTCTTCACTGACCCTCCATTTCTCTTTAAAATTCATTTAACCATCCAAAATGGTGCTTTTGGATAATTAAAAGCAGCTAAACGGAGAAGCTAAGCTAACAGGCCGACCTCGGGGGGAAAAAAAACCTCCATCTTATCGAAACTCCAAAATTCACGGTTGTAACTCGTGCCTTGATGTTAAAAAATTGTTTTTCCTCTGCAAAAAGAAGCTGAAAACTTGTTTACTGATTTTTTTAATTAAAAGCTTTGTGTGAAAAATGCTATACTAATTAGCTCAAACCACACTGAGCATCCGCCATTTTGAGAACCAAAGAGAGACAGCCCATGTCACGTCAAGGGGCCTCCTTCCCATTTTTCTTAAAGAGACACGCTGCTCGCTCCCTCACTATCCATCCTTTGGTTCAAACAGTCTTATACATTGCGAAGTCAGAGCGCTGAAGAAAAATATAAAAAGTATAAAAATAAATTAGTAGGGATTATAAGGAAACATAAGAAAGAATATTATAGTAAATTATTAGATAAAAGTAATGGTGATATGAAAGCAACATGGCGAGTAATGAATAGTGTCCTGAAGAATCATAAAGCAAAAACTGGTATTTCAAAATATTTTGTAAAAGACAACGATGAAATTCATGATGAAAATGAAATTGTTAATGGATTTAATCAATATTTTGTGAATGTTGGATCAAGCCTTGCAGCTAAAATACCAAAAGTAGATAAAAATGCGATCCACTCAATTACAGGTTGTGCAAATAGTATTTTTCTAAATGGAACTAACAAAGAGGAAATAATGAATGTAGTAAAACATCTTACAGACAAGAGATCGAAAGACTGGGTGGACATGGATATGATGTTTGTGAAGGACATAATGAGCCATGTTATTGAGCCGTTCACATACATATGTAACTTATCATTTTCAACAGGAATATTTCCAGATAATATGAAAGTAGCTAAGGTCGTTCCTCTTTTTAAAAATGGTGATAAATGTGTATTCAACAATTATAGACCTATATCCTTGTTACCACAGTTTTCAAAAATTCTTGAAAAACTATTTGTAAACAGACTAGATCAATTTATAGATAAACAAAATATTCTAAGCAACAGTCAGTATGGGTTTAGATCAAAAAACTCTACATCAATGGCTCTCATGGAATTAATGGAACAAATAACTACTGCTGTCGATCAAAAACAATATTGTATCAGTATTTTTGTTGATTTAAAAAAAGCATTCGATACTATTGATCACACCATTCTCCTTGAAAAACTGAACAAATATGGTATTAGAGGACCAGCATTACAGTGGGTATCTAGCTACTTAAAAGATAGGAAACAATTTGTACAAATAAATGATGTAAGATCTGACCTCTGTAATATCACATGTGGAGTTCCCCAAGGCTCTGTACTTGGACCAAAGCTTTTTATTTTATATGTGAATGACTTGGTAAATGTGTCAGGACTCCTTAAATGTGTACTTTTTGCTGATGATACCACTTTTTTCTGTTTAGGTGAAGATATAGAACAAATGTTGGAATTGATAAAGACAGAATTTGTCAAGATACAAACTTGGTTTAAAATAAATAAATTATCATTAAATCTAGAAAAAACTAATTACATGATATTCGGTAATAAAAAGAAAACTGTTGATGTTCCACTCAAAATTGAGGATGTTGAGATTTGTAGAGTGAGTGAGGTGAAGTTTTTGGGTGTTATCATTGATGACAAACTGACATGGAAACAACACATAAATTCTGTAAGAATAAAAATAGCTAAATCGATTGCAGTACTGTACAAAGTCAGAGACCTATTGAATGATAAAGCTCTGTATTTGTTGTATAACACAATCATTGTTCCACACTTAATCTATTGTATTGATGTTTGGGGGAATGCGTGTAAAACAATCACAAAGCCTATTTTTGTATTACAGAAAAGAGCTGTAAGAATTATCACTAGAAAACATTACCGTCATCCATCAAATACATTATTTTATCCATACCATACCATACCATTTTATTTATAAAGCACTTTAAACAGGAACAAGTCCACACCAAAGTGCTGGACAAACAAACACGCAACAGGCAACACAGACAATGAAGTACAACACGAAAAACATAAAAACATTGCAGATCATAAATAAAACGATCCAATACAAATCAGCTGGCATTGAAAGCGATGGAGTAGTAGTGAGTTTTTAACCGGGATTTGAAAACCGAGAGGGAGGGGGCCTGTTTGATGAGCAGCGGTAACTCGTTCCAGAGTCTTGGGCCTGCTACAGAGAACGCCCTGTCACCCCTGCGCTTAAGGCGAGTTTCTGGAACTATTAAGAGTACCTGATCCTCTGACCTCAAAGCACGTGGAGGGACATATGGGTGTATCAGATCCGAGAGATAGGCGGGGGCGAGACTGTTCAGCGATTTGTAGACATACATGAGAATTTTGAATTGGATTCGAAGATGAACCGGTAGCCAGTGAAGGGAGGCCAAGACTGGTGTAATGTGCTCTCTTTTGCGTGTGCTGGTTAAAAATCGGGCAGCTGCGTTCTGAACCAGTTGTAATCGTGCAATGGTGGCTTGACTGACGCCAAACAGGAGTGAATTGCAGTATCAACTAAAGTTATTGAAGTTCCATGATTTGGTAGACTATAATATTTTATCAGTTATGTATAGGGCTCAGAATAACGCATTACCTTTAAATATCCAAATGCATTTTGTTAAAAGACAAAGTTGTTATAATCTTAAGGGGACAGAGTTGTTTGTAAAACCACAATTCAGAACTAGTTTGAAGGGACGTTCTACCTCAATCCAGGGAATTAGATTATGGAATGGCTTGGAGAATGTAGTTAAAAATGCCAAGTCAATGTTTACATTTAAGAAAATGATCAAAACGAATGTGTTAAAAAATATATATGAAATAGCGTAATGTGTATTGTATTAGTTAGAAAATTAGAAAGAGTTAGTCATTTTGTACTGTTGGTTGAAGATTATTATTGTTTAATCTGATTGTTGGAAAAAAGGGGCAGATATAATAAGATTTATTCTTCTTTCTGCTACCTTTCATTTTTTTACATTTTGTACATTATCATTTATGGGATTGTCTTGTATTGTTTCTTTTGCAAAAAAAATGAACAAATTTAATAAACATAAACATAAACACCCCCAAGCTGCAGGGGGAGGTAACGGACCGTCTCTGTAGTTTATCAATCAAAATTAACCCACGAAGAAGAAGAGTCACGTGACCTGTTGTCTTGTTTGTAGCCGGCTCGCTCGCGCGTCTTTTCTTCAGTTGGCGGTTCTGTGTGGACCTCAGGAGAACAACAGGTCTTCAGCCGCTCGGATCCACAAGTTATTCATCAGATCATGTCTTACAGAACCAGAAGCAGCGGAGGAGACGCTCCCAGCCTGGAGAACCAGCACCACAGGTATGTTGTGTAGCACAGCTAGCTCATAATCTGTTATTAGCAGACCTGTTGTTGGCTGTAAAGCCCAGAGTAAGCTCCAAACCCAGTCAGTGTGCATGTGTTCATGTGTTCCTGCATGTGTTCAGTGAGTGAAGTGGGTCAGGGTTCGGCTCGGGTTTTCCCGCCGCTGAAGACAGATGTTCTGTCTGCAGCAGGAAGCAGATGGCGGGAGAAGCTTTGTCTCCTCGCTGCATTTGGTTTGAATGAAATTCAAATGTTTTCTCTTGTCCAGACGAGCTGCCTGTGTTTACTGGACACAAAACTATCACATGTGTCCCAAAGTGAACATTCAGCAGAACAAGATTAATTTATAAAGTTCTTTCAAATCTAGAACCGAACCTGCTTCAACTCCAGGAGCAAACTCTGGCCCTGAAACAATGAACACAAAACAGAAACATTATAATCAAACCAGCAGGTCAGGGAAGTTCTGTTGTTATAATATCAGGGAAGGTTACAGAAAACTTCGTAACACTAATTATTATTTAAAATGATCTAAACCTATATACAGTACCGGTATATATATATATTGACACCATCCTTATTATTAAGAACATAATCAATAATGTATGTAATAAAAATGAAAGACTTATCTGCTGGGCAGTATCTGATCAGCCTCCAGGAGCTCCAACATTTCAACCTGAACTTTGGTTGACAGGGTTGGTCCAAAGAACTTTAATAGTGTGAATGTTTCTGGTGCTGTTTCAACATGTCGTATATCAAAAGGTTCAGAATATTCCTGCTGTGACTTTTGGCATTTGTGCAGTTTTTACTTTTTAGATATTTAGCTTTGTCAGCCATGTTTTTCTCATTGAAAATGAATGGAGCTCTCCACATCCTTCAAACCCTTTGTGCAGTTTACAGCTTGTTCCAGTTTGTCATTCACATGTGGTACATGAGGTGGAACGAAATAGTGTACAGTACACAGGGTCCCAGTTACACCCAACAATAGTAAACATATAAAGTGTATTACTGCTCATTTCAGCTTCTTTTCTGATTATCAAAGTTCATGTTCAATAATCATAGTTTAAAAAAAAAAAATCAGGTCCTCTGGACGGTTCCCTAAAGAAAAAGGAACCGTCCAGAGGACACTTGTCATTTATTCAGGCTGTTTTTTCATTCAACCTTTATTTATACAGGTTATTCCCATTGAGCCTCAAGGACTCATTTACAAGAGAGACCTGGCTACAAACAAAGAATGATGACAACAGCGACAACAATAGACAACAGTTTCAGCTTATTCTGCACGTCTATCTGTTTTTATTTTCTTTCTTTCAGTAAACTTCAGCTGATCAAATTCAGCTCCCAGTAACAGTTCAGTGATGAAACCTTTTCAGCCTGGTTTCAACGTCTTCAGCAGCTCTCAGCAAACATTCAGCATTTCACAGAAAGTCCAGCCTTCTGTCGTTTGATCAGTTGTCCTCCTCTGACGTCAGACAGAAGGTCCAGTTCTGGTCAAAGGTCCAGTTCTGGTCGACCAGTCCACACCAAGTTCTTCACTGCTGTGGTTTATAGAAACACCCAAATGCAACAAACTGGTTTATTTATTTGTTAGCAGGTACTGTATTTGTTGCTGATGATGCATTTTGGAAACAACCTAAATTAATGTGTTTAATTTTAGCACAGATCCCTCGTTGTGTTCAGGAAAGTAAACCTGATTTCATTGGACCAGGTCTTCCTTCCTCCTGAACGAGGAGGAGAAACCAGAGAGGAGCTCCATTGTTCTTTGTTCCCCGTTAGCACAGACCCTCTGGTGTCAGGAGGACCAGGCGGGTGTTGAGGGGAACCAGTCAGGTTGTGAAATGGTAAATCCAGCGTTTGGAGCTAAGCTAGCAGCTGTTTATCACCGACCGTACGGTTCAGATTCATTCCATAAGAAAGATCAAAGGTTCTGCGCTCAGCCTCATTATAAGTCGACTTTTCTGTCGTTTTTCTTTTTCTACGTGTCACATTTCTGTCCTGTGTTCGACTTCCCACACAGGAGCAGCGGCTCGTCTCGATGGTCGCAGTGCAGGAAGAGGGGCGTCGATGGGACCCTGCGGGCGAACAGTGACGAGGACGGTGACAACAGGGGGAAAGGCCACGCCCACTCTGACAGCAGACACTCCAGGTGAGACTTTCTGCGTCAAGGAAAAGGTTTGTTCTGAAATCAACCAAACAAAAACACTTTAAACCTTCAGGATTTTATCATCTTCACTCGTTTACTTGATTTTGTTTGGAACCTGAAAACAAATGTAACATTTGAAGTTCAGCTGTTCCTAATTAATTGGTTATAATTAGGGCTGGACGATATCTCGATTTTTAATAATACTGATATACCGTATTTTCCGCCTGATGGCTCGCACCTTTCTATAGATCGCTTTGTCCAATTATTGGCAATAAATTGGAAAAATCAATAAACAGGTCTCACCTTCAGTTAGGTCGCACCTGTTGTTCTTTTGTTTTGCTTAGTTTACATGCAGTTTACATGCCAATCCACTAGGGGCACTGTCATGCCAGTAGCGCATGTTTTACACTCTTCTCCTGTGGTGTCGGTGACTCTGTTGGAGTGAAGCACGGTGGAATAAAGTTCTGTTCGATCCAAAAGAAGAAGTTATTTTTATTGACTAACATTGGTAGCAGAGGATGGTTTCTAACTACAGAGTTCCACCAACGTTTGAAGAAGGAAAGCCTTATGAAAGTTGGAAGAATGAAGTCAACATTTGGACGAGAGTTACAGATTTGGAGAAGAAAAAGCAAGCGCTTGCAGTCGCCCTGGCGTTGTCTGGAAGGGCGCGAGACACGGCGATGGAAATTCCGGTAGACGATTTAAATAAAGACACTGGAATGAGCACATTGTTAGCTAAGCTAGATGATTTGTTCCTGAAAGAGGAAAAGGACAGGATCTATGAAGCGTACTCAGACTTTGACCGTCATTAAAGAAGCTAACATGTCGATGGCGGACTATATTATTGATTTTGAGCAGCGTTACTCGCGCATGAAAAAATACAATATGGAGCTACCCGACGCGGTTCGCGTGTTTGGATATTACAGACAGACAGTTAGCTCTAACAGCATGTTCAGATATAACTTTTGCTGCAATGAAATCTGCTTTGAAGAGAATATTTGGCGAAAAGAAAAGGAGTATGACAGCAGAAAATATTAACCAGGAGTCCGTGTTTGCTACAGAGCAACGGTGGCAAAAAGGCAAGTCATGGCGGCAAAATACTCGTCATAAAACTCCACAGCCCAGCACTCCACAGCCAGGTACAAACCCACTGGATAAATACGGACAACGATCAAAATGTGCAGTGTGCCAAAGTACTTTTCACTGGGTTAAAGACTGTCCACACAAAGCTGAGTGTGTTAAAATAACTGATGATACAACAGATGTGGAAGAGTGCAACATAACTTTGTACACCAAAGAATCACCAACAGATGCAGAAATATTCATGACAGAATGTTTTGGCTCAGCAATAATAGACACTGCTTGTACCAGGACAGTTTGTGGACAAAAGTGGCTGGACAACTACAGTACTGTGTTACAAAAGAAAAGCATGAAGATGATGAAAGAGACAGAAACACAAAGTCACAGGCCCTTTAAGTTTGGAGATGGAAGAGTCGTGCACTCCATCAAAAAGGTACGGATACCTGCTCAGATTGGCAACAAAAGGTGTAATATAGAAACTGAAGTGGTACCTGCTGACATTCCACTACTTCTGAGTAAAACATCATTAAAAAGGGCTGGGACCGTTTTGGACATGGAAAGGGACAGTGCAATGATGTTCAACCAGCCTGTCAAACTGGACTTTACTAGCTCTGGTCATTACTGTGTGAACATTGTGGACAGTGAAAATAAAAATCCTACTCACTCTGATGAGCTATTGGCTGCTACGGAGGAAGAAATACTGACTACAACTGACAACATGAACACAAGTGAAAAGATGAAAGTTTTGGAGAAACTTCATAAACAGTTTGGGCACGCCTCTGCTGATAAAATACAAAGACTTCTGACTAGTTCTGACCCATCACCTCCCGCCAAATCACTGAGAGAGAGCAGGAGAAATCAACGACAACACATTCATACTGAGAACTACGAGAGAAAATGCCACCAAAAAGAAATTCCTATACTGCAGAATTTAAGCTGCAGGTCGTGAAATTCGCTGTGGAAAACAGCAACAGAGCAGCGGGACGTCACTTCGGGGTCAACAAGGCCTGTGTTCGGTTGTGGAGAAAGGCGGAGGTCTCGCTGACCGCCATGAAGCGGTCCAAGAGGGCGAACAGGGGGAAGAAGGCCCGCTGGCCCCAGTTGGAGGAACGGGTCAAACAGTGGGTTTTGGAAGAACGCGCGGCCGGGAGAGGCGTCTCCACGGTCCAGCTTTGGCTGCACGCCGTGGCTCTCTCCAAAAACATGGACATTTTGGAGTTCACTGGCGGTGCATCGTGGTGCTACCGATTTATGCAACGAAACCAGCTTTCTCTGAGGGCGCGCACCACCATGTGCCAGAAGCTTCCAGCAGACTTCGAGGAGAAGGTCGCCAACTTCCGCGCCTTCGTCTCCCGCCAAGCCCACGACCACCACATCTCGCCAGCACAAATCGTTAATATGGACGAAGTTCCACTGACATTCGACTTGCCAATGTCTAGGAGTGTATCAAACAAAGGTGAGAAGAGTGTCTCCACTATGACCACAGGACATGAAACGTCCCACTTCACCGTGGTCCTCGCCTGCTGCGCAGATGGGGCAAAACTGCCGCCCATGGACATTTTTAAGCGCAAAACCATGCCTAAAGATAACTTTCCACCAAGTGTGGTTGTTCAAGTGAATGAAAAAGGATGGATGGACACTGGGATGATGAATGTGTGGATGGCCAGATGTTACAGCACGCGGCCAGACGGTTTTTTTAAATCTAAAAAAGCTGTTCTGGTCATGGACAGTATGAGAGCTCACATTACGCCAGCTGTGAAAGACAAAATAAAAGCGACCAACTCCATCCCTGCCATCATTCCAGGTGGACTCACAAAGGTTCTCCAGCCCCTCGACATACTGGTATCTGTGAACAGGAGTTTTAAAGCTGCTTTGCGCCGCTTGTGGGAACAATGGATGGTCGATGGGGAGCACAGCTTCACAGCTACAGGCCGCATGCGCCACGCCACCGTCCTGCAGGCGATAGATAAGGCTTGGAAATCAATTTCCACAAAAATAATCCAGTCTGGATTCATTAAGGCTGGGATCATCCCACGGCCAGCTGGAGCAGAGGACACCGAGAGCGAGGGGGAGGAGGAAGACGAGGAACAGCCTGGGCCTTTGAGCACCGGTGAGCTGGACCGTGCCATGGCTGAACTGTTTGCCAGTGACACGGAAGATGAAGACTTTGAAGGTTTTGAATAGTGTATAAATAGTGTAAATAATTAGTTTGAATAAAAACTGTAAACTGTATCTGTTTCTGTCATTTTTATGGGCGGGGTGAGCGTTTATTAATTAGTAATTAATAGTAACCGTTAAAGTGCATTTATTAACAAAAATTAAACCGAGACACGTTAACATATATATTCAGCAAACAAATATATATTTTTTAAGTGTTTCTGTATGGTAGTTTTATTTTAATTAAATTCAGTTCTTGCTACGCAGCAAACCGTTTCTGGGTGCGCGCATCGTGTTGTTTACGTTCAAAATTCAGCAGATTTGTAATCATTTATTAACAAAAATTAAACCGAGACACGTCAACTTATATATTCCGCTAACAAATATATATATTTTTAGGTGTTTCTGTACGGTAGTTTTATTTTAATTAAATTCAGACCTGCTAAAACTAAAGAACAATGAACAGCAATGGTAGAATTTCCTTAAACAATAAACAAACAATAAACAATAGAAAACAAAAAAGAGAAAAAACAAAAGAAAGAAATACATTTTTTTTTTTAAAACAAAGTATCAAAAAACGAGCAAAACATAAGGTAGACGTATAAAATCAAAGACGGGAACAAATCTGCATTGGTTTTTGCCAGGATTCCAACAGATTCTGAAAACCATTTAGAGAAGTCAAGGTCGAGAGCATAAAATGTTTATGAAATTTAAATGTGATGGAAAATAATTATTTAGTTTATTATTATTTTTTTTTTGCAGAAAATGTGTTAAACTTGTATTTTAAGCAGTTAAATGAAGTTGTGTTTCCCTGAGGAACATGAACGGTCATAAAGTTAAAGGGACTTCGTCAGATTATTCATCACGTCCTGTAGCGCCTCAGACTGATGCCGGGTTCCCACCAAACGCGTTTCAAGCAGCCGAAGCAGCCGGTCCACATGCAATGTCTATGAGAGCACATCAAACGTACGGTGGCCACAGAGGGTCAAACGGCTCTTAACCAACCAGAACAAGCTAAAGAAGAGCTTTCTGTGTGTTGCTGTAGTTTTACCACTCCAGAGAGCGCGGGGCCGGTGTCTCGCTGTGCTCGGCGGTCTGACTGGGGCAGCCAGGTGGAGGACGAGGAGATGAAGCGGGACGTCCACAGAGACATGCAGCGGTAAGAAGGACTTCCTGGTTCAGGCCAGCTGTTTATGTTTTGTGATCGAGGCTCATTGTTCACTGTGTCCAGGTACAGGAGGAGGATACTGGCTGCAGACGGTTCCCAGAGGGAGAGGAAGACCTCGTCTGGCTCCTCGGAGAGGTAAACAGCATTTCATTATTTGAACCATCAGACGGGCGCAGCTTCACATACGGCTGCGTCGGTGTGTCACAGCTACACCTTCTTTGTTTTTGTCTTTTGTTGAGGAGTGGAGCCAAAGTTGGAAATACCGTCTGTCCGTGCACGTTGTGAGCACGATAACTAGAAAAATAAGTGAGGTGCTGACTTCCATTTTGTTGTGTGGCTACATCTAAGTCAGTATCAGAAATTAGGTTGCCACATCAAAATCCAAGATGGCCGCCACCATGTGTGAAAAGAAACATTATTTGCACATAGCATTGTCTTAAAAGGTCCATTAGTTTTAGCTGAGTTCAGACTAGCCGTTAGCTCATCAGCTGTCAGCGGAACCGAGCGCCCCGCCCTGTCAGCGGAACCGAGCACCCCGTCCTGTCAGCGGAACCGAGCGCCCCGCCCTGTCAGCGGAACCGAGCGCCCCGCCCTGTCAGCGGAACCGAGCGCCCCGCCCTGTCAGCGGAACCGAGCGCCCCGCCCTGTCAGCGGAACCGAGCGCCCCGCCCTGTCAATGGAATTGATCAGATTCCGAGAAATTGAAAAATTAAAAAAAAAAAAATTCTCTCCCCCTTGTTTGGGCCTGTAATTCCTGTTAAATGGCCGGGTCGGATGTATATATTTTTTCATTTACCCTTTATTTATCCAGGTAGTCTCATTGAGCCACGAGAACTCATTTTCAAGAAAGACTTGTTTAGGGAGTGCGGGTTCAGGGCCTTGCTCAGGGGCCCAGAGTGGGGTGGATGAGGGTGGAGGCAGGTGTGGATGTTTCACCTTTTCCACCCACATTTTATGATGTTGTCGGTACCGGGGCTTGAACCGGTGATCTTCCGATCACAGGCCCACCGTCTCTAACATCTGTGCCACCACTCCCCCAAGTTTTAGGCCTGAACTCTGAACTACAGACACGTCTTTAAAGGTATTGTGACATCATGTTGGAAATTTGCATATTTGTCACAACATATTTATCTTATATCATTCAGCTCTGTTCGTTATAAATATATTAAAATTTCATTCCAAGTTATGGTAGTTTTTTCTCTGGGACACGCCCCTAAAAATCTGCGCATTTCTGCAAAACGTCATCGTGACGTGACAACGGGAAGGCACGCTCGAACACGCATGTAAATAATAATGGCGGAGCATGTCCGATTGCGTTTGAGATATAATTTTAAGACAGTAAATCATCCAAAACTCTCATTAATAAACCCTCCCTGAATAAATAAACTTCCTGATGCTACTTCATCACGCAGACATAATTTAAAAATACATAAATAGCAACGTGTGTGTGCAACTCATGTTATTTCGGCTATTTTTTTTGCAGCGAACAAAAACAACTTATTGTTAGTACTTGAATGTATTGAAGCAATCGAAGGGTTATTATTCATCAAATATAGTTATTGGACACTCGATCAATTGAAAAGTGATTTAGACACGGTTTATTTCATAAACAGTTGCTAAGTGGGGTTAGAATCAAAAAGGCGTTCAATACAAGATCAACTGGACTTTATTTGTTGAAAAAGACGTTTCGACCCCTATCCAAGGGGCTTTTTCAATTCACTGAAACCAAAATGTGAGCTTGTGGAGTTATAACAGTCTAAAGAAATCACGCACCATCATATGTAAATTGCAAGCTGAGGTAACACATACATGTAAATTGACAGATCACACCTCAACAGTAGGGGGTTCCCTTGAAGTCTTTGGCAGAAGACACACAATTGTATGTAGATTGACAAAAAACACCTCACAACCAACAACAGAGGTTTCTCAAACAACTTTGTTAGTCTGATTCATGCCTGTTTGAGAGGAGCGATGGAGTCCAAGATAGTTGTGCAGGTGTGATGGAAGGAGGTGATGAAGTCCTCAGGATGTAGAGATGGGTCCAAGCTGATAGCAGTGCAAAAGTCGGTGCTCTTAAAGGCATCAGTGAACTGACTTGGGGTGGATGGGGTGATGAAGCGGCAGAGACGTGCTCGGAGAACAGCCTTCGGTGCAGGAGAGGTGAAAAATTCAAATAATATGGGAAAATGGTCCGAAATACAGGTGTCCAGGATCTCCACAGTAGGTATTTGAAGGCCGTGGGAGATAATTAAATTGAGTGTATGACCCTGACTGTGCGTGGCCCCCGAGACCGACTGCGACAGGTTAAAAGAGTCCAGGAGGTCCTGAAACTCACATCCAAGCTGGGCTGCCCAATTACTTGGGCAGCAGGTGTGTGCGTTGAAGTCTCCACAGAAAAGCCAAGAATCAAACTTTGGCAGCAGGTCAGCCAGTAGTTCTGAAAACTCACTGAGAAAGTTTTTATTGTATTGTGGAGGCCTATAAAAGAGGCCACACAGCAGAGGTTTAGCAGATTCCAGCACAAAAAGCATGCTTTCAAAACTGTTATAGTTTTTCTGAGGCAACATGCGGCATTTGAACGCCTCCTCATTGAAGACTGCAGCCAGCCAGCCCCCCCCCCCCCTTCCTTCCCCACGCGGAGCGTTCAGGTGGGAGTTTTGTCCAGAGGAGGTTGCTCTCCTATGTTGAGACATTCTTTTGTGGATGGGCTGCTTAGTTTCTCCAATGTAGCGGTCTGGGCAGTCCTCGCTGCACTGGACTGCGTAAACCACACCACTCTGTTTGTGTGTCGGGGTTCTGTCCTTAGGGTGGACCAGCCTCTGTCTGAGAGTCCTGCTGGGTTTGAAGTGTACTGGGATGTTGTTTGTTGAAAATCCTTCTGAAGGGTCACTCTTTTGATGACCAAAATGTGCAAATTTTGGACAGAGAGCACAGATGGTTTGAGAGGGGTGTGAAGGAAGCTGTTTATGTTAAGAGAGAAAAACCTTCTCTTAACAGAGGAGGAGGTCTGAGATTTCAACATTCCAAGACTTATAACTCAGTGTTGGGACTGATTCCCAGACGTTTTACACCGGATGGGAACAGAGGTGTCTTGTCTGTGAATCAGACTAACAAAGTTGTTTGAGAAACCTCTGTTGTTGGTTGTGAGGTGTTTTTTGTCAATCTACATACAGTTGTGTGTTTTCTGCCAGAGACCTCAAGGGAACCCCCTACTGTTAAGGTGTGATCTGTCAATTTACATGTACCGTATTTTCCGTTGTATTGGTCGCACCGTTGTATAGGTCGCAGTGTCCAATATTTATCAATAAATTGGAAAAATCCATAAATAGGTCGCACGGGTGTATAGGTCGCACCTACGTCACCGCCGACGTAACGCGTCATCCACCGCTGACGCACCGCGTGACCGCTGAGTCAACCCGGCAATATGGACCGAGTGTTTAGCTCTGCTGCTAATGTCTGCCAGAAGCTAACAAAGCTAAAAACGAGAGGAGTCCGTCTCTCAGAAAATGAATAAAAAATTGAATTTTATGTCAAATGTTTTCTCGAGGCCATAGTAACGTACATTAAAGCTCCTATAATTGCATTCTGTATGCAGAATAAATATACACCGAGTGGTTTTGAAGCCATTTAGGACGTTAACAGAAGTACACAGACATAAAACGAAAGCCAACACGAGACCATGCCCGCCTCTGACACGAATAAAAATCGAATCTCATCTCAAATGATTCATCCAGGACATAGTTAAGTACATTGGAGTGTTATAATTACTCTGTAAGCAGAAATAAATATACACCGAGTGGTTTTGAAGCTATTTAAGCAAACCGAAGTAAAACCACAAGCTAAAAAAGCTAAAAACGAGAGGAGTCCGTCTCTCAGAAAATGAATAAAAAATCGAATTTTATGTCAAATGTTTTCTCGAGACCATAGTAACGTACATTAAAGCTCCTATAATTGCATTCTGTATGCAGAATAAATATACACCGAGTGGTTTTGAAGCCATTTAGGACGTTAACAGAAGTACACAGACATAAAACGAAAGCCAACACGAGACCATGCCCGCCTCTGACACGAATAAAAATCGAATCTCATCTCAAATGATTCATCCAGGACATAGTTAAGTACATTGGAGTGCTATAATTACTCTGTAAGCAGAAATAAATATACACCGAGTGGATTCGATGTTATTTATAACAAATACAGAAGCTAACACTCGAAGCTACATGCTACAAAAAGATCGTTTTTTTATTTTTTTATCTCAAACATCTAATAAAGGTACTCACTTGTAAACGTCCCCACTGTGATTCCATTCTGTAAGTTTCAGAAAAATCCGCTGAGTGGTTCTTGACTTATCTTGCTAACAAACAGCAAACAAACAGAGCTAACAGAAGCTACCTCCAGCCCAGAGGCAGACAGAATCAGTCCGAGCAGAGGAGCGTTTTTTCGGGCACAGGAGGAGAAGGTCCTCGCTACTTGCACAGGAGCTGGAAACGTTCTTCTTCTTGGGTTGGTGTACCGGTACTCATGACCCTAGCGGGTACAGCACTTGCACTGCCCCCTGGTGGCCGAAACTGGTACTGCACGTGCACTGCCCCCTGGTGGCCAAAACTGGTACTGCGCCATTTTATGCAACAGGGAAAAAGGGCCATAACTCAGCCAAAAATTGGTCTAAAAATATGAAAAAAAATCCATAAATAGATCGCACCGGTGTATAGGTCGCAGGCCTTGAAAAACCCATAAAAAGGTGCGACCTATACACCGGAAAATACGGTATGTGTTACCTCAGCTTGCAATTTACATATGATGGTGCGTGATTTCTTTAGACTGTTATAACTTCACACGCTCACATTTGGTTTCAGTGAATTGAAAAAGCCCCCTGGATAGGGGTCGAAACGTCTTTTTCAACAAATAAAGTCCAGTTGGTCTTGTATTGGAACGCCTTTTTGATTTTATCATGTCCTGGACAACTGAGAATCTTCACCAGCATAAGTGGGGTTAGCTTCATGATGTGGCTTCTTTGTTCTTGGGCTAAGCTAACAGAGGCCCCATTGCGTTTGAGATCTATCATTTTAAGACAGTAAATCATCCAAAAAACTCTCATTAATAAACCCTCCCTAAATAAATAAACTTACTGATGTTACTTCATCGCGCAGACATAATTTAAAAATACATAAATAGCAATGTGTGTGTGCAACTCATGTTATTTCGGCTATTTTTAAGCAGCGAACAAAAACAACTTATTGTTAGTACTTGAATGTATTAAAGCAATCGAAGGGTTATTATTCATCAAATACAGTTATTGGACACTCGATCAATTGAAAAGTGATTTAGACACGGTTTATTTCATACGCAGTTGCTAAGTGAGGATAGCTTCTCCTATGGTTCTTTGTTCTTGGGCTAAGCTAACAGAGGCCCGATTGCGTTTGAGATCTATCATTTTAAGATAGTAAATCATCCAAAACTCTCATTAATAAACCCTCCCTAAATAAATAAACTTACTGATTTTACTTGATCGCGCAGACATCATTTAAAAATACATTGTTAGAAAAGTGTGTGTGCTACTGATTAATTCTGTCGGCTATTTCTTTAGCATCGAACATAAAGAATCTGCTGTGATAATTGGCTTTATACACTCGCAGTGTATAAAGTAAAACAACATGAACTCACGTTAAATATATACATGTAGTTTATAATCTAAAACACTACACTCCTCCGATTATGTTTACACAAAGACTTACCGTACTCTTTTCCTGGACAGTCTTCTGATGGTAGCTTCCCTGCGTTGTTTTGACGTGGTAGCTGTGAGACTTTCTTCTGTAGATTTTCTTTTAAAAACAGTAGGAATAGCATCCGGTTTTAAAAGTCTTCTGAATCTTACTGGTAATCCTAAAGATTATTTTATACCAGGTCTTTCCTAAAAACAATCGGCAGTAAGATGGTCGCTGCAGACATACGACTCTTTTTAGTAGGAACCCACCGGTCCCTCGTTCTCTGCACTTGTCTTGTCCATTCTTGGTGAAGTTTCTCATCTTTTGGAAATTTGTGAATGCTCACTTGTTCACTAGCGATATTACAACACCCAAATGCGCTACAACGTGACAGCATTTTTCAAGTTACACAAAAAAAAGAGGTGATCTTTCAGGAAATGAATCTGCATGGCAAGCAGTTAACACACCAGACAAACGGGCAAGGCTCTGCCTTCTGCCCGTTGTCACGTCACGATGACGTTTTGCGGAAATGCGTGGATGTTTTAGGGGCGTGTCTCAGAGAAAAAATTACCATAACTTGGAATGAAATTTTAATATGTTTATAATTTATTTTGCAAAAACGAACAGAGCTGAATGATATAAGATATATATGTGACAAATATGCAAATTTCCAACATGATGTCACAATACCTTTAACCTTCGGTTACTTGTGCAGTGGAAATGGCTCCACCCAGTGGTGGTATCGTCCCAGGTATCGTGGCATTTTTAACAGTACAGTACAGTACCGTACTTGTAAAAATGCTGGTATTGGGAAATTAAAAAAAGTTCAACACAAAAACAGCTGGACTTTGTAACAGAAGACGTTTTGCTTCTCATCCGAGGAGCTTCCTCAGTTCAAAGAGCAGTGAGGTTCTTGTTATGAAGCTTTCTCACTTCTCAGCTTCATAACTGGAACCTCACTCTGTTATTGTCTTGAACTTTTTGGATTGACCAGATGGCTGAGAATCCTCACCAGGTATCGGGACACCACCAGACCTAACGCTAAGCTCGCGGTGCGTAATACAGACCAGCTGGTCGCGTGTATCTACCTGCATTACTGCACAGCAAGTCTCGTATCTACCTGTGTTTTGATATTTTCCCTGATCTGTGTGTCTGCCATTCAACTTACAATAATCATTTAAATAAAATCAGTGAAACTAAGTTTAGAATCAAAGGGTTTCACATGTGTTGTCTGCTTTTTCCTGTCAAAATGAACGTGTGTGTGTTTGTGTAGCTGCGACTCCAAAGAGGGTGACAGCATGGAGACTGATGAGGCCATGCTGCTGCGGAGACAAAAACAGATCAACTATGGGAAGAACACGCTGGCCTACGATCGCTACATCAAGGAGGTTCCAAAGTAGGTGGACCCAGGTCTCACTCCACATAAAGTTTAGACGTGCTCGTTTGTTCGGCGTGCTCATGAGCCCGTCTGTTTTCAGACATATGCGTCAGCCAGGCGTTCACCCAAAGACCCCCAACAAGTTCAGGAAGTACAGCCGGCGCTCCTGGGACCAGCAGATCAAACTGTGGAAGGTCAAGCTGCACGCCTGGGACCCTCCAGCTGGGGCCCGCCAGGAAGGAGCTCAGGAAACATCTCTGGATGATGACATGTAAGAACATCTGACGTGTGTGTGGTTAGAGAGGGGTCCGCTGAGCTGACGGCCATCTTTGTTCCTCCAGTGAGGAGCTGGATCTTGGGGACGTCATGGACATTGAGTTTGACTTTCCAGCCTTGACAGAGTCCCAGAATACTTCTCTGCGCACGCTCAGCTCCTCGATTCAGGTGAGTTGAAGGATCTTCTGTCAAAGACCACCCAGGACTCCAGAAGTCACACACAGGGTTAAAAATCTGTGGGCTGCAACATTTTTATATACGCCCGTCAAAGGCAGATGTATTAGTTACATGTAACACTAGAGGGCGCACTGGTCATGTGACCTCATGATTCACTGCAACAACAGTGGTCGTTACCAAAACAGTATGCAAGACATGCTGATAAAAAAAATACATGTTACATACATGTACACACAACGGTGGCTTTCATCAGCGCTGAACACTTCACATGCTCTAGGATTCGAGCTCTATCTTTCATTATCTATCTATCTATCTTTCCTATCTCAGACGGTGTTTCTTCACTATCTGCCCGTTTAATTACATCGAGTTTTCCCTCCATAGTTATAGCTTTCCTCTTCTTAGGAGCGCTCCCATCCGAAGACTCTCCTTTTCGCTTTGGGGCCATTGGAAAGTTAGCAAACACGTGTTGACTTCTCAAAAAGATTTGCTGTTCTATCGTTGTCTCTGTTCTCCACACTCTACGTTGATCCCGCCGCTCCGTTAACTTTAAATACAGTAGGAAACTGTATCACTTTGTCCTTTGGGGGGAACAGTACGCCTGTACCCATCCGCCACTGTAAATTTTCATTGTCACGGTCACAAAGGTACCCCCCCCACTCTTCCCCCAACACTACGCAGCTCCGCTGTAAATTTCCATTGTCATGGACGCTAA
>JBBPBX010006316.1:44716-55083 GCA_038048925.1 Garcialebias charrua
TATATATATACTGTATATCCCATGAGACTGAGCATAAAATAATATAGTAGGATTTGAACAAGATGAACTTGGACTGAATCTCTGGCCTGAAAGGTGGTGGCCGGGTGGTGTTCAATACTTCCAGGACTGTTGTGCATTTATCGTGGACTGAATTTGGGAAGAGGATCTTCTCTTACTCCTCTCCTGTATCCTGGAACACCTTGAATAAAGATGTGTAGTTGTCAACGTTGACCTCTTTAAGTGACTTTGAACATCTGTTAAGTTCTTGGCAAAAACCAATAGATGTTCCTGTTTTTTTTTTATTCTTTTCCATTCAATCTTTATTTATACAGGTTAATCCCATTGAGTCCTCATAGGTCAATGAGACTAACCTGTGTAAATAAAGGTTGAATGAATTATTGTTTTTTATGACAACATAGCTCTGTTTTGGTTTCTTCCACACTCCTGACTCTTCTCACCAAAGACTGACGTGTTTATAACGTACTGAAATGTCCTCATTCTCTTCAAAAACAGTTTGTAAATGCAGGTTTTCTTCTTTTTGACCAGCCTTCATACTATTCTGCTCTAGAAAAGAGGAAATCTCACATCTAATGGTTGAAGTGACTTCACATTTATGCAGGTGTAGATTCGCTGTCGTCCAGGACAATGACACAGAAACTTTGGGACGTTGTGCAAAACGTTAGTTTAAAAGTGAATGCAATGATTTTCAAATCACATAAACTCTTCTTTCAATCACAACGAAACACAGTGAACAGATCTGATGTCAGTTGTTTGACCAGACCAGACATCGAGACTTGCTCTGCTCGGGGAGTAGCTCTTTTACATTCATGCTGAGATTTTGCTTTTAGAAACTTTCTGGATGATTGTTTCCTCTGGTATCAGAGGCTGTGCAGCTGGAAGGATTTTTACTGAACTATTTTACTTTTGGACATTTGTTATGATGCGTAACAAGGTGGCTTTTACAACCAGGAGATGCTGATTACCATCTCAAAGCTCAAATAATATCTCAACTACAGTATAACCCCAAATTTCAAATGAGTTGAAAAGGAGGCACTGTAGATGCATTCCCGTCTCCCTGTCGGCTGTGCTCGAGTGCCTGACTGCTGAGATCCTGGAACTAGCAGTAAATGTAGCTTGTGACGGCAGAAGGACTGGGATCATCCTCCAGCACCTGCAGCCGGCTATCTACAGTGACGAGGAGCTTGGCAGGCTGCTGGGAGGAGTGACCATCTCTCTGGGAGGAGTGACCATCTCTCTGGGAGGAGTGACCATCTCTCTGGGAGGAGTGGCCATCTCTCTGGGAGGAGGAGGAGTGGCCATCTCTCTGGGAGGAGGAGGAGTGGCCATCTCTCTGGGAGGAGTGGCCATCTCTCTGGGAGGAGTGGCCATCTCTCTGGGAGGAGTGGCCATCTCTCTGGGAGGAGTGACCATCTCTCTGGGAGGAGTGGCCATCTCTCTGGGAGGAGTGGCCATCTCTCTGGGAGGAGTGGCCATCTCTCTGGGAGGAGTGACCATCTCTCTGGGAGGAGTGGCCATCTCTCTGGGAGGAGTGACCATCTCTCTGGGAGGAGTGGCCATCTCTCTGGGAGGAGTGACCATCTCTCTGGGAGGAGTGGCCATCTCTCTGGGAGGAGTGGCCATCTCTCTGGGAGGAGTGGCCATCTCTCTGGGAGGAGTGGCCATCTCTCTGGGAGGAGTGGCCATCTGTCTGGGAGGAGTGACCATATCTCTGGGAGGAGTGGCCATCTCTCTGGGAGGAGTGGCCATCTCTCTGGGAGGAGTGACCATCTCTCTGGGAGGAGTTCTGCCCGGCATTTGTGCGATCCTGCAGCCTGTGGGAACCGAGAGGCCAGCTGAGTCTGGATGGATCGGATGGCATCTGGTGCCATTTTCTTCTGATCCACTGCGGGACGGACCTTTGCAGGACGTTTCATCTGCATCTATAACATCTCTTAATGAAACGAGGATAACGAGTTACAACATTTAATGTCCCTTTGGGATTAATAAAGTATATCTGAATTTAATTTAATTTTGAACACTAATTCTGGTACAGGTTGTCCCCGACTTACGAGCGAGTTCCGTTCCTGCGAGGTGCTCGTAAGACGAAAATTCGTTTGTCGGAACCCGAAACACGTGTTGCTCGTAAGTTCAGATTTTTGGTCGTAAGTCGGAAAATGTATGCTGCTAGCACTACGCCGAACACCCGTTTTTCAACACAAACGTACATACTGGTTCATAAACATGCACAGAACGTTGTTTACAAACAGTTAGCTAACACACTTTCATCTAAAAACACATACCAGTGCTGTATTTTCTGTACAACTTTACTGTTTGTTAGCCCGCTCGTAAGTCCAGAACCTCTTATGTCGATGACGTCGTAAGTCGGGGACAACCTGTAAAGCCCCCAGTATAGCTCTGCGTTGGACCGCACGCTGCTGCACAAGCCTTTGAACGCGGGCGCGAACGTGCCAAGCTCAAATTTTATGACTGCTTACGCGCGCGCGTTTTATCACAATAAACTGCCCGGCGGCGGACTGTTTTGTATGAGACACAAATGTATTAAATTCCTCTTCTTCATCGTTGATCTGGACTTTTGTTTTTTTGCCAAAAGTCAAGTGATCGCTTGAAGCGGTCACCATTCACTTCCTCCTCCGATGAGGAGGAATGAATGCATTTGTCACGGGCGAACTAAAGTCATGTCCAACGTGGATGCCAGGTTCTAAATATTTCCTGGTGGGCTGCAGGACCAGCGCTCCCTGTTTTTATTTTATTTTTTAGAACTTTTTATTAACATATAAACACAGAAAACCGCTGCGCAGCCCTCTGCCTTTTCTTCTCCCACCCGACATGTCAATCAATTCAGTAGGCGTGTCAGCAAATGACCAATCAGCGACCTCAGTTTGTCCCGTAGGTAAACGCTCCGCCCTGCTGTTGCTCAAATAATGTCAAGAATTTGGAGCTTCACGCTGGAGCGTCACACAGAGCTATACAGGGAACCCCCGTGTTACGAACGAGATCGGGACCTAAGAACGGTTCGCAGCTCGATCCGTTCGTAGGTAGGGGGTGAAAATTATATTAAAAAAAAAAAATTATTCATTCATTCATTCATTCAACCTTTATTTATCATGCTAACGGAGCGCGCGCACACATTTAAGCATGTAAAGTAGTGTACTGTAATGTTAAACATTGCTATTCACATTTACAGAATAAATAAAAATATATTTTCTTACTTTGAGATGGTCAAAGCCGACATCTTAGGTTGCCATGCGTTGATTGTTTTCGGGCCGAGCAGCGCGGGGGCCGGCAAGCCACCGCAGCTGCTCCAGGCCTGTGTTAGCTAGCTGGCTAGCTTCTGCTAGCCAAGCCATGAGCTAGTGTTGGAGCGGCGGCGCGATCAATCTGCAGCTTCTGCTGCTCCAGCCGCTGCTCCAGCCTGAGACGTCCACAGAGCTATTCCAGCTAGTAATTAATCCACATGATGCGATCCTGGTCACCAGTGTTCAAAAGGCCGGCTCCCGTGTTAGCTCCAGTGTTAGCTCTGGAGCTAGCCAGGCCGGAGGTGTAGCCAGGCCGGCCGGAGGTGTTCGCACGGCGGCCTGGCACGATCGGCGATAAATCCGCTGCCTGAGACATCCACAAAGTTCACAGAGACGTTTCCAGCTAGTAATTAATCCATATGAAGCCATCCTGGTCACCAGTCTTCGTCCAGCTCTCGGCAGCTAACCTAAGATGGCGTCCGGTCCGGTGTTCTACATTAATTTGTGACCGGAGACCCCAGTGACTGAACCTTAAATAGCGTCCGGTGTTCTACATTAATTTGTGACCGTGTAAACTGAAGACCTACTTCCTGTTTCCCAAAATTGCTCAAAAATTGCTCAAAAATGATCAGAAATGATCTTTTTTATCATAATTATTATTTATAAAGCCTTTAAAACAACCAGAGCTGCAACAAAGTGATGTACACATGAAATTAAGAACATTTAAACACAAAAAAAAAAAAAAATATATATATATATTTTTTTTTTTTTTTAATTCATATTTTTATTAAATATGATATGTTCGTAAGTCCCGTGGTTCGCAGGTCGATGGGGTCGTAGGTCGGGGGTTACCTGTAATGTGAACTGCCTGCGCGCAGCACGCGCGCGTCGAGCGGCGTGATGCCCAACGCACAGCTATACTGGGGGCTTAATTGTCAACAGGTCAGGAATAAAAAGAGCATTTTAGAGGCTGAATTTCTTAGACGTAAAGATGTGCAGAGGTTCACCAATCTTTGAAAAGTTGTCCAAAATTAGTGGAACAACTTCAGAATCATGTTCCTTAAGGAACTTTAGAAAACCGTAAATCTGCCGTCATCTACAGCTCATGTTCTCAACAGATTTGAAGAATCTGTAGAGATTTCTGAGCGAAGAGGCTGAAAGTCAACATCAGATGGTCCTGGTCTTCAGACCCTCAGGGACCACTGCTTTAAAACCAGGTTCTGTTCTGGGCCCAGGAACTCTTCCACAGACTGTCTGTAAACGCTGCTCACTGGGCCGTCCACACATGCTGCTTAAAGCTCTATCATACAAAGAGCTTGTATGTGGACACCGCTTGGAGACGCTGCGGTCTTCTCTGGACCAAGGCTCTTTTGAAATGGACCCAGGCAATGTGGAAAACTGTGCTGTAGTCAGATGAAGCTAAACTTGACATTTATTTTGAAAATCGTGGATACCACGTCCTCTGTACTAACGAGGAGAGGGACCATTCAGCTGGTTATCAGCACATAACCAGCTGTTACAGCTGCCTCTCTGATGGTGTAGGTGCTGATTTTCCTCTCTGATGAAAAGCCTGCCTCTCTGATGGTGTAGGTGTGCATTAATTCTGGCATGGACAGCTGACACCATCAACGCAGAAACGTCTACAGGTTTTAGAACATCTGGTCTCATTTTCCTCTTCGTCCCGGTCCAGTCAGAGCTGTGGTTGTGTTTACAGACTGGATGGAGGCAGCTGGACTAACAGAAATGACTTAATGTCTTATTTAACTGGAGCAGTAGTTTTAATGTCATGCGTTTGTGTTTATTTTAATGAGACTTTTCTTTAGTGATATCATGGTTTAACAGCTGTCGTCATGCTCCCTGACTGTACTTGATGACAGATAAAGCTGGTTCCTGCACTAATAGTTCTTTGTTCCCTGCAGAGGAACTGTGGCAGACTAACTAATCAGCAGCTCTGCAGGCACTACACAACCGGACAGAGCAGGTAACGCTCACACCTCAGAGCATGTTTCTAACACGTGTGTACACATGATGAGTGTTTCCTTTCTGTCCCGCCCTCAATCACAGCGGTGCTTCCAAAGTGGTCGCTGCTGGCTTGTTGACGGTGACTGGTGGCATCGGAGGCACGCTTCTTTACGCCAAATGGGACCACAAGTTCAGAGCTGTGGTGGAGAAGAATGTCCCGTACTCAGACTGGCTGTTCGGCCTGGCTCTGGGACCTGCTCCTCAACAAACTGCTCTTCCTTTCAAAAAGCAGGTCAGAACATGAGCTGGTGACTACTGTACTTTTCAGGGTATAACACACAGTTTTTTAAACTCATTTGAATGTCCTGCGGATTATACGCCGAAGTGTATTATTTATGGATTTTTCCCCCTATTTTTAGACCCATTTTTGGCTCCGATATCGCCGTTTTTCATTTTTGGGCAAAAAATGGTGCAGTACCACTTTTGTCCGCTAGGGGGACACTTCCCCAACCGTTTCTAGCTCATTCATTCATTCATTCATTCAACCTTTATTTATACAGGCTAGCCTCGTTGAGTCTCGGGGACTCATTTACAAGAGGGACCTGTCTCACTCACACCAAACAACCATCCACTCTCACACTCACACCTAGGGTCAATTTAGAGTCACCAATCAGCCTAACAAGCATGTTTTTTGGTCTGTGGGAGGAAACCGGAGTACCCGGAGGAAACCCACGCATGCACGGGGAGAACATGCAAACTCCACCCAGAAAGGCCCCCGGACCGGGATTTGAACCGGCAACCTTCTCGCTGAGAGGCAGCAGCTCTACCAGTTGTGCCACCGTGCTGCAAATGTGTCCGAAAAAAGCCTCCTCTGGTCGGACTGACTCTGTCGCTGCCCGGCCTCCTGCTCTGGAGGTAGCTGCCATTAGCTGTGAGGTTCGCTGTTTTTTTAGCAAGATAACTCATAAACCACACCGCGGATTTTCTTGAAACTTACAGAGCGTAATTATGTGGTGGTCATTTACACACTGTTAGCTGCAGAAGATATTTAGAGCTAAAAAAAATCGCTCTTTTACGGTAACTTGTTGTTAGCGGTATAGCAACCGCAAACAGATACCTACTGTTTAGATAAACAGCTCTTAAACCACTTGACAGATATTGTTTAGGCTTACAGAGTGTAATTATATGGGGTTTAATGTACAAACTGTTGACCTGTATAAGACATTTGAGATAAAATTTGATTTATTTATAATTTATTTTCGTAGCGCACGAGACCGTTTGGAAGAAGTCAAACCGAAACAATTTAAATCTAGCAGATTTGACCATTTCGTGAATTGATTAAGGAACGGTTAAGCTCAGGAACCCTTGTGCTATAATGTCAGTTAAGAAATATATTTTTTCTCAGCAAAGAAATAATAGTTTTTACCGTGTTATCTTGTAAAGTCCTTTGTGCTGGCTCGTTTCTGTGGCCGCCATTTTCAGCAGGGCAAATGAGGCGCTGACGCGTCGCGTAGCGGTGACGTATAATAGATGCGTCTTATAGGGCGAAGCGTGTTTTTTATGGATTTTTCCAATTTATTGACAATAATTGGACAAAGCGGGTTATACACAGAAGCAAGTTAAACCCCGAAAAGTACGGTAAACATCTGTTTTCTCAGCTTCTCTCTACAAACTGTGGACAACAGAATTATTGACTATGTTTACAGGAAAAACATTTACAGTAGTCCCTTGCTGCTTCATGGTTCGTTTATCGTGGACTCGCTCTATCGTGTTTTTTCAAAATAAGATTGAACATGACACACAATTAGCTGATTGTTGGATGAGCCGCATGATTGGCATGAAATTTTTATTTAACATACATTAAATTATTTAGCACCTCCTGCAGTATAAACTTCCTGCTGCAGCTGATGAGCTGTTCACCGTGCAGTGCGGAGAAGTGGGCGTGGCCAAGAGCGCTTGCAGGTGGCTGAGAGCAGAAGAGGCAGAGAGCTGAACTCACGACATGCTGTGCTCTTTTAGAGCATTTAGAGTTTAGAAACAGCCATCCATTATCTTTTATCCACTTCTTCCATTTTGGGTCACGGGGGTCCCCTGTGCCCATGTCCAGCAATCACTGTACGAAGGGCGGGGTACACCCTGGACGGGTCGCAAGTCCATCAGAGGGACACATAGAGACAAATGAGACAAACAAACATTCACTCTAGTTTAGAAACATTGGGCCTCATGCAAGAACCGTTCGTACGCACAGATTTGTTCTTAAACTGTGCGTACAAGTGATTTAGGATCATTTGTGGCATTCAACAATGTTTTCGTATCCTAAGATTTTTTTCAGATACGAACATAATTCACGTGTGGTCCAGACCTGTCGTATATTTTACGAGCGTCAGTCTGCTGTCATCCAGACGGATTTTCTCCACTAATAACTTCATATTTCGTTATTTAGAAAATATTTTGGGTTTAAAAAAATCACGCACCATAATTATTCTTGACAATACAGTAGGTTATTCTGTTTGAATTAGAATTATAATTTTAAGTTTAATTTGTCTGGTGTGTCGCAGGCTTTGGTGAGTCGTGCGCTCCCCCTGGTCATCAAAGCCCTCCTCAAATGAACACCCAGGTACATAAAATTCCCATACACCGCCGCAGAACAAGTACAAATTAAGACTGATTTTCATGCTACTGCTGGACTGCCAAACACCATCGGAGCAATGGACCTTACCAAGCTCCGCCCAGAAACGCCCCCTAAGCTCCAACATGGCTGCACGTCTCCCAAGCGCAGCATTGGTGTCAATGGAAAATATGGCGTCAACTGACTCAGCAGGGTATTTCTGAGTCGAATAGTGTATCATTTCTGCCAGATTCCAACAAAATATCAGCCATGACAATGGACAGGGGAACCAACAAGTTCATGTTATTTTTTTTTTGGACGTTATCAAGTTGTTTGAGCCACGCGATGCCTCCAACAGCGTGCGCGTCACCGCATGCTACTGTCTGATGGGGAAAACATCAGCTCCTCACACGCTCAGGCTCAGCATTATTACAGCTGTGGACAGGATCACTGATGCCTATTGTCCTGCAAGGCTGGGTAAGTCAGGCATTCATGGTTTTGAGGGTTACTTTTGAAATCAGCGATTTCTATTGTTGGCAAAAGTTTGTGTGCCTTGGTCGCAAAGCTAATGCTAACTGTAATCTCCATTCATTCCTTAAGTGGTTGGTTAGCCGTTGCTGCTTTAGCTGCTAAACACGCCGACAGCGACTTTTGTGAGGGCTAACGAGCTCAGCCGTCCGGTGTGTTAGTTAAAATCCAGCCTTCGTGTCACGATTTTGTGCAGTTTTAGGTGAAATCGACAGTAGAGCTCGTTGTGTTAGCTAGCTCATGTGGAGTTAGCAGAGCTGTTTCTTCCCAACTTCCAGGACGTTCAGTGAACTGTGGCTTTCTCTCATCGTGACCGCGTGTTGTTAACTAGCAGGTTTCAAAAGCAGGTCAACCCTTCTCTGCTGGTGAAAGAAATAATTGTTCAGTTTTGTGGTCGTGCACAAGCTTTGATCCAAGCAAGGCATTCAGTTTCACATATAGGGAAACGGTGAATTTTACTTCCACAAATACGGTCAGGGTACCTGACATCTCCTGTACAGATACCCCACTGACGGTGGAGGAGCATTTTTCCAGCCCTGACGCAAAAAAATTCTGCACGTATGCTAGCTAGCAATGTAAGTAGCATGTGGTGCCGGTCTCACAAACGCTACTGTGGCGTTTGTTTTGTGAGGCCGGCACGCACGTGGAAGCTGCGCTGTGACGTGTTATGGGCATTAGCCAATGAAACGCGGCCCTGTGGGCGGAGCTTGGTAAGGTCCATAGACTGTACACACATACGGATCAAAGCACCGTCACCTGACGCATTCCCATTCCTCAATCGGAAGCAATACCACTCCATAAATGTCCAAATTATATCTGATTCGAAATATAACCTGCTAAATGTGGTTGCGCGATGGCCAGGAGGAGAGCATGACTCATTTGTGCTGCAAAACAGTGCTGTTGGCACGCGTCTTGCGCAAGGTGCGCATGGAGATGGCTGGCTTGTTGGTAACTTTTTAATTTGTAATTGAGGATTTGGAATTATTCTCTGATCATTTACCTATAACTCACTATTTTATGTTTGAATTAGAACCATAATATTAAATGCGACCCGACCCGACCAATTAATAAATCCAATAAGCGGAAGAAAATGGATGGATGGATATTAAATGCAATGACACAAATTGGTTAAATTAAAATAAAGCGGCTATTAATTTTGTTGTATAGCACTACAATATTAATATGAAGTTAATTGAAGTTTCGAGACATTTTAAAATGCTTTTGTTCAAAAACACATCCGACACTTGCATGGGGGGGGGGGTAGCGGTGCGCGACAGCTCTTCTGAATAAGTGAAACTATAATGTAACACAGTTGTTTACACTAAAATTAGAAATACTTGACCAAAGAAAAACCAGAGCAGGGCTAGAGAGATAAATACGATGTTTATTTCTGTGAGTGTACAACCCACGGGAGACATGACATTACAGCACATTTCATTCCTCGGCTTTAAAGCAGATTCACAGCTGACGCTGCTAAAAATTACAGATTTATTTATTTATTTAGTTAGTTATTTACTCTGAGAGCAGAACGTCAATCTCCGCACCCGTTTACTTTTCACTGTCATTTTTATGAACAGACACTTCCTGCTCTCTGAGGCAGGAAACGTAGCCTTATATGGTGTTTTGAGGGGTGAGAATTATGTAAATAACCTCTCCGCGTGCACGGGCAGGTGGATAGAACAGGTGGAATTCATTATATGTACGCAGCTCATTTACACACTTTTCCTGAGGATAGAAGAGTTTGTTGAATCTGACGTGGCATGTTCGTACGAACGCTTCGTACGAACAAAAGTAAGAGAAATTTAGGATAAAAATACGAACATGTTCTTGCATGAGGCCCATTGTTTAGAATATTTCAAGAGTGTGGGACGGGTTTAAAATGCCTTTATATATACTGTGTGTATATATATATATATACTGTGTGTGTATATATATATATGTATGTATGTATGTATGTATGTATGTATGTATGTATGTATGTATGTATGTGTGTGTGTGTGTGTGTGTGTGTG
>JBBPBX010006316.1:57336-68922 GCA_038048925.1 Garcialebias charrua
ATATATATACTGTATATATATATATACTGTATATATATATATATATATACTGTATATATATATATATATACATATATATACTGTATATGTATACTAGGGATGCACCGATCCACATTTTTCACTTCCGATCCGATACTTTAAAACTGGGTATCGATCAATACCGATACTTTTCCGATCCGATACCGTTCAGGTGCCGTATGCGTCACTAATATCCACTTTAAAGCAAGGAATAAAAAAACACGTTTTGTGTTAGCAGGATTTAATTGTAACTAAGAAACTTATCCAACATTAATAAAACTTACCTCAAGTTGCCTTTTTGGGCATGCATAAATATACAGTATTTGTATACACTGTACTTAGAGAGAAGATTAATCTTCTCTTGGCTGTGCAAATTCTGCTAACACAAAACGTGTAACTAACTACCGGTACTTTTAAGTACTGTAGTTACTTTCACCCAGTCTCTTTTTCATCACATGCTTCCAAAAGTCAACAATTATGTTTGTATTCTGCATCTGTCTGTTAGCAAAATATCTTATGAACAACTGAACAGATTTTGTTTAAACTTTCAAGAAATAATCACTGAAGGGCTCTCTACGACTGGTTGACTTTTAAAGTACATCCAATTGAAGATGGCTGCCACAGCTAACTGAACTTATACAACACAAAATTGACTACAACTCAGTCAATTTGACAAAAAATTTAGATAAAATTTGTGTGGTAGTAGCTGAGACTCATTCCCAAAGCATATTCAAGGGATTAGTAGAATGCATAAGATCTTTCTTTAAAATTACAACGTTATTTATTTGGAATCAATGGTGTCGTCTGTTAGCAAAATATCTCATGACCCGCTGGACAGATTTTGATTAAACTTTCAAGAGATAATCACTGAAGGGCTCTCTACGACTGGTTGACTTTTAAACTACATCCAATTTAAGATGGCTGCCACAGCTCAGCCTTTTGTTTTTCATAATCCCACAGAGCTTTGGAGACATTTACAAGACATTTACAAGATATCTGATTATAAACAGCACCTTAGAGGATCAACCAGTTTGTTGTTGACATCCAGAACTAGCTGTTCACACAATAAAGAAGGGCCATCTGCTTGCTACAGGGGGCTAACGATCCATCGTTAGACTGATGGTCCTCCTCGATTGTGTGGACAGCTAGATTTGAATGTCAATAACAAACTGGTTGATCCACTTTATGAGAAGGTGCTGTTTGTTTGGTGCCGTTTAATCAGGTCTCTCTTGTAAAAATAAAATGAAGTCCCCCAAAACTCAGTAGAGTAATAAATCAGGCATTAATAAAAAATATGCCTCACCTGTCCAACAGCATACAGGGGTTCACTTTGGATGTCATGGAATCACCTGCTGACAGCTTGGAGGAGGCTGCTTCTCAAAGTTTTGATGCCACTGTCCACACTGTTATCAGCGAGCAGGTGTTTATGGTGACGGCTGGGATCACATCAGCTGCAGAGGAGCTCGCTGAGCTGATTTCTCTGGTTAACTCCTCAAAGGGTTCCAGCAAAGTCACAATCTTTTCCAGCAAACCCCACAGGTTGGCTGACAGTGTTCCTGACAAGTTGTTTAGCAGTTTCTGGGTTATCCCTTTAGCTTCCTTTCACGTTGTCCAGCGGAAGTTTACCTTGCTGTTGAAACGAGTCCAGAAGTGATTTCTGTCGGCTCCGTTTGTCTTTCTCCCGCCGGGCTAAACAATTGTTTGTGGTATTATATGACGCGACGGAGCTTCCTCCTCTCTGTACAGCGGCACTGCAGACATGCACGCGTCGCTGCTGTCTTGCTTTGCGGTGCTTCAAGAGTAAAACACATCCACACAGCAGACATGTTCGCGGACATGCAAAAATCAATAAACTCTGACCGACTCTGATGCCAAGATGAAAAGTTGGTTAGCCGTTAGCCACAGTCCTCCAGTCCTCTCTGTGTTTACTCACGTTTTACCTGGCTGCAAGGGGCAAACTAGGAAATGGATTTCCTGAATGTGAGGCGGGTCTTACTACTCTGGGCTCATAAAACACGCCTCCGTTCAGGAAATCCATTCCATAGTTTGAAGACAACTGCAGTGCATCATGGATCGGAAAGATGGCAGTCTCTGCTCTGAAAATCCGATATGTAAACAAGGCTGGTATCGGATACCGATACTGGATCGGATCGGCCCCATCCCTAATGTATACACCCAACCCCCGAGTTACGAACGACTTCGGGACCTAAGAACGGTTCGCAGGTCGATCTGTTCGCAGGTCAGTCCTTCCGTACACTCGTCACTCGGGGATGTCCTGTATTTTTATTTTTTATTTTTTTTGTGGTACCAACTTCGCCTATCCTAACACACCTAACACAGTGTAATTAATTAATACAGTACAGTAATAAAAATATAAATTAAATAAAAATATAATTTCTTACTTTGAGGTGGTCGCCGCTGCTGCGTCCCGTGTTAGCTCCCGTGTTAGCTTCTGGAGCTAGCCAGGCCGGAGGTGTTCGCGCGGCGGCCTGGCACGATCGGCGATAAATCCGCGGCTGTCTGAGACATCCACAAAGTTCACAGAGACGTTTCCAGCTAGTAATTAATCCATATGAGGCGATCCTGATCGCCAGTCTTCAAAGGTCGGCTCCCGGCAAGGTAGCTAACCTAAAATGGCGTCCGGTGTTCTACATTAACTTGTGACCGTCTGAACTGGAGACCTTCAAAGGCCCCCGTGACTGAACCTAAAATGGCGTCCGGTGTTCTACATAAACTTGTGACCGTCTAAACTGAAGACCTTCGTCTTGCTGCGCAAGATTGCGCAATCATGACAAAAATGATCAGAAATGATCATTTTTATCATAATTATTATTTATAAAGCCTTTAAAACAACCACAGCTGCAACAAAGTGATGTACACATGAAATTAAGAACATTTAAACACAATTTTTTTTTATTATTATTATTTTTTTAATACAGTAATTTCATATTTTTATTAAATATGATACGTTCGTAGGTCCGGGCGGCCGTAGGTCGATGGAGTCGTAGGTAGGGGGTCACCTGTGTGTGTGTGTGTGTATATATATATATATATATATATATATATATATATATATTTATATATATATATATATATATATATATTAGGGATGCACCGATAAATCGGCCGGCCGATCGATCGGCCCCGATTTCCTTAATTTGGGGAGATCGGTGATCGGCCGATCTTTAAATGAGAAGCCGATTTTATCCACCGATCGCATCTGCCTCCGCAAAGGTCGGAAAATCATGAAAATTTAGGGTGCATTTTGACCTTTTAACACCTGAAAATCGGTATCGGCCAAAATCGGAATCGGCAGGTCAGACTTTCTAAAAATCGGTGATCGGTGATCGGCCAGAAAATTGAAATCGGTGCACCCCTAATATATATATATACTGTATATGTATATATATATATATATGTATATGTATATATATATATATATATATATATATATATATATATATATATACAGGTAGTCCCCGACTTACGAGCGAGTTCCGTTCCTACGAATCGCTCGTAAGACGAAAATTCGTATGTCGGAACCCGAAACACGTGTCGCTCGTAAGTCCGGATTTTTGGTCGTAAGTCGGAAAATGTATGCTAGCACTGCACCGAACACCCGTTTTTCAACACAAACGTACATACTACAGGTAGTCCCCGATTTACGAGCGCTCTGATCTACGAGGTTCCAGACTTACGAGCTGGCGAATTTTTGGAAAAAACGCAAAAAATACTGAGTTTTCCTGTGTTTTTTCACCACAGTTCGTTAGCTAAACATGTGGACACACGTTTCCGATCATTTTTATGCACTCATAAGCAGTTTTTCGATGAAAAACGAGTGTTCGTAGTCGCGCTAGCAAAACCGTTCCAATTTACGAGCGAAATTCCGGACTTACGAGAAGCGTGGCGGCCGTTCCAAATTACGAGATTTCCGGTTTACGAGCGCCTCGTTGTAACGGATCTCGCTCGTAAATCGGGGACTACCTGTAGTTCATAAACATGCACAGAACTTTATTTACAAACAGTTAGCTAACACACTTTCATCTAAAACACATACCAGTGCTGTATTTTCTGTACAACTTTACTGTTCGTTAGTCCGCTCGTAAGTCCGGAACGTCGTATGTCGATGACGTCGTAAGTCGGGGACAACCTGTATAGTATATATATACAGCAAACCCCCTACTTACGACTCCATCGACCTACGAACAACGGGACCTACGAACGTATCATATTTAATAAAAATATGAAATTACAGTCTGTAAATTAGACTAACAAATTTCTTTGAGAAGCCTCTGTTTGTTGGTTGGGAGTTGTTTGTTGTCAATTTACATACAGTGTTGTATCTTCTGTCAGAGACCTCAAGGGAACCCCCTACTGTTGAGGTGTGATCTGTCAATTTACATGTATGTGTTACCTCAGCTTGAAACTTACACATGATGGTGCGTGGTTCTGTTATAACTCCAAACTTTTCACAGTTGTTCATGGAATTGAGAAAGCCTCCCGGATAGGAGTCGAAACGTTTTCTGTTACAAATAAAGTCCAGTTGATCTTGTATTGAACGCCTTTTTGAGTAAAGATTTAATGTTGTGTTGATTGAATGATACAAACTCTACAAATTCTCTCTACATGTACTGTAAACTCCAGCTTGTACAACAACAAAACAGGAAAACGTTGATGAAGGAGCCGTTCCCTCCTCATGGCTGTGTTTCAGGTGGAGTCCAGTCAGCAGCCCTCTATGATGGAGAAACAGATGAAAACATCCAAAGCAAAGGCAGCAGAGAGTCCTGCTCCAGAATCTGGTCCAGGACCAGCACAGCCTGCACAGAGCTTACAGGGTGAGTCCACTTCAGATACATGTAGAGGTGCTGACTCAGCCTTCACATTACTGGGCTCCTGTCTACCAAACTGGTTTGTTTTCACACTAGTGATGGCCACATGAAGCTTCATGAAGCTTTCATTCCAGTTGGTTCAACAATAGGTTTATTTGTCGACGCTTCATGTGCATACACCCCCCCACCCCACCCCACACTGGTCGAAACTTTTGTAACTTCAACTACTTGCCTCTTCTGGTAAATAAATTAAAACAGCAAATTTTAGTTAGTGTAGTTTATTCATATTAGAGCCGGGCAATATCTTGATATTTTAAAATATCAATATAATTTTTTTTTTGCATTATAAGTTAAGACTATCTCGATATAAAACTATAGTTTTATACTTGGAAATCCTCCTGCTGTCTCTTTCTTCCACTCGCCCCCTCTTTCTCCCTCACTGAACACAAACCCAGCCCCTCAGCCACACCCCCCTCCTTCTCTCTTAAGGCCCCAGTATAGCTCTGCGTTGGGCCGAATGCCGCTCGACGCCGTGCGAACGCCGCGGCACAAGCCTTTGAACACGGGCGTGAACGCGCCAAGCTCAAATTTTAAGACCGCTTACGCGCGCGTTGTCTCACAATAAAACTGCCCGGTGCCAGACTGTTTTGTATGAGACACAAATGTATTAAATTCCCCTTCTTCATCCCTGATCTGGACTTTTCTTTTGTTTTTTTTGCCAAAAGTCAAGTGATCGCTTGCTTGTTCACTCCATGACTGAAATGATGAGAAATGAATGAATTTGTGACGAGCAAATTAAACTCGGGTTCAACGTGGCTGCGCGAGGTTCTAAATATTTCCTGGTGTTCTGGTGTGCTGGACCAGCGCTCCCTGTTTTTATTTTATTTTTTAGAACTTTTTATTAACATATAAACACAGAAAGCCGCTGCGTAGCCCGTGCCTTTTTTTTCCCCCACCGACCTGTCAATCAATTCAGTAGGCGTGTCAGCAAATGACCAATCAGCGACCTCAATTTGTCCCGTAGGTAAACGCTCCGCCCTGCTGCTGCTCAAATGACGTCAAGTATTTGGAGCGAAAACGCTGGAGCTTCACGCAGAGCTATACTGTGAACTGCCTGAGCGCGTCGAGCGGCGTTCGGCCCAACGCAGAGCTCTACTGCGGGCTTTACTGAACACAAACCCAGGCCCTCAGCCACGCCCCACTCCTTCCTGCTTCTGCAGGAGGTGGGCGGAGACTTTTAGCACAACAAGTAAACACTGCAGATATGAAGAGCCGCTAGCTGCTGTGGGAAAAACAAAACAATAGCTGTTCTTTAAGAGCTAGTTTGGATATAGATATGGGTCAGAAAAATGATTTCTGTAGACAATGCTGAAAATAGTCAGACGAAAGGTCAGAACTACAAATCTTTTTCACCATGTAAACAGCGGAGTGGAGCATGAACCGTGAAGCTGCAGCTCCGAGTGTTTTTAGTCTGCTTCCTTAAAACAAACCACGGGTCAGAGCTTATTTAGCCGTGCTAAGGTTTATGAGATGAGCAGAGAGAGGTGGAGACATTAATAAATCAGCAGTTTATCATATCGCTAAAGACACTGTCCTTAGAGGCTAACAAAACGGCAAACTCTTTAGCCGTATTGTTCCACAGCTGAGACTGGGACCGCTTACGAACCTTAGTTCCGCAGCGGATAATCTCGTTAATAAAATTTCATGAGTGAAAAAAATAACCGAAACGGTACGCAGGTGGACCGAACCGAACATGCCGTACTGAAACGATTCAATACACCCAGTGTACCATTACACCCCTTATACAGTATATACAGTATATGAAGCAGGTGGGGAGATGAGATGCAGCAGACTTGACCGCTGGAGATCCAGAGTTTGCCCAGGATATCTGATGTTTGGGGCTTCCTGGTGAAGCTCGACCCAACCCTGGAGGGTTCAAGGAGACTTCATATTGAACTGCACTAACGGCCACATGGGGCAAGGATCGGTCCTGTTTCCTGGAGTGTCTTTGTCAGAGTGCGCTCCAGGCCTGGAGAAGGAAACCCCGGGAATAGAAACTCCGACCCGGTGACACATTTCCTAATTGTTTTCTTTTTGATTGAAAAGATCAAGACTGGTGAATGGACCCCCAATAAATAAATTTTTTTTTGTATCTTGATATTTTTGAATGCATAACTGCAGACTTTTCATTGGACAGTTTTATTTTTATTATTGAGAGATCTCTCTCTCTTCCTCTGATGAAATAGGTGAAATCGGTTTATTTCAGAAACTTTATATTCCTATGTAAAGTCAAATCAGTGAGATGATTCAGTTTGTTTGGTGTTAATTTTCATGAAGGAGCGCGTGAGTGGCAGATTATTTTGAAGTTTCAGTCAGAACAGCTGATTTTTGTTTATACAGAGTGCACCTGCACTTCTGAGCTGACGTGTCTGAACGAGTTTTATTTTACTGTTGTTTACAAATTGATCTTTAACATTCTCATATTTCTAACCGTTGAAAAATAATTTAGAGACTTCCGGCTGAATGGCGGTGGGATAAGTTGTGTTCAGGTGCGCTCCTGCGGAACTGGCCTGTTTTCCAACTAATGCCTGGCACTTTCTTCCGATTTTGACCGCAAACAATAGACAACTTACACATCCATCCATCCATCCATCCATCCATCCATTTTCTTCCGCTTATCCGGGGTCGGGTCGCGGGGGTAGCAGCCTAAGTAGGGAGGCCCAGACTTCCCTCTCCCCAGCCACTTGGAGCAGCTCCTCTGGGGGAATCCCAAGGCGTTCCCAGGCCAGCCGAGAAACATAGTCCCTCCAGCGTGTCCTGGGTCTTCCTCTGGGTCTCCTCCCGGTGGGACATGCCCGGAACACCTCACCAGGGAGGCGTCCAGGAGGCATCCTAACCAGATGCCCGAGCCACCTCAACTGGCTCCTCTCGATGTGGAGAAGCAGCGGCTCTACTCCGAGTCCCTCCCGGATGACTGAGCTTCTCACCCTATCTCTAAGGGAGAGTCCAGCCACCCTGCGGAGAAAACTCATTTCAGCCGCTTGTATCCGAGATCTTGTTCTTTCGGTCATAACCCAAAGCTCATGACCATAGATGAGGGTGGGAACGTAGATCGATCGGTAAATTGAGAGCTTTGCCTTTTGACTCAGCTCTCTCTTCACCACGACAGACCGGTACAGCGCCCGCTTCACTGCGGACGCTGCACCTATCCGCCTATCGATCTCACGCTCCAGTTTTCCCTCATTCGTGAACAAGATCCCGAGATACTTAAACTCCTCCACTTGGGGCAGGACCTCCTCCCCGACCCGGAGAGGGCACGCTACCCTTTTCCGGCTCAAGACCATGGCCTCGGATTTGGAGGAACTGATCCTCATCCCGGCCGCATCGCATTCAGCTGCAAACCGCTCCAGTGAAAGCTGTAGATCACGAGCTGATGAAGCCAATAGGACCACATCATCTGCAAAAAACAGAGAAGCGATTCTAAGGCCACCAAAACGGATCCTCTCAACACCTTGGCTGCGCCTAGAAATTCTGTCCATAAAAGTTATAAACAGAATCGGTGACAAAGGGCAACCTTGGCGGAGTCCAACTCTCACCGGAAACGAGCCTGACTTACTGCCGGCAATGCGGACCAAGCTCTGACACCGGTCGTACAGGGACCTAACAGCCCATATCAATGGGCCTGGTACCCCATACTCCCGGAGTACCCCCCACAGAACCCCCCGAGGGACGCGGTCGAATGCCTTTTCCAAGTCTACAAAGCACATGTAAACTGGTTGGGCAAACTCCCACGCACCCTCCAGGACCCTGTTGAGGGTGTAGAGCTGGTCTAGTGTTCCACGACCAGGACGAAAACCACACTGCTCCTCCTGAATCCGAGGTTCGACTATCCGACGGACCCTCCTCTCCAGAACCCCTGAATAGACCTTACCAGGGAGGCTTAAGAGTGTGATCCCTCTATAGTTGGAACACACCCTACGGTCCCCCTTTTTGAATAGGGGAACCACCACCCCAGTCTGCCAATCCAAGGGAACTGCCCCCGATGTCCACGCGATATTGCAGAGTCGCGTAAGCCAACACAACCCCACAACATCCAGAGCCCTAAGGAACTCAGGACGAATCTCATCCACCCCCGGAGCCTTGCCACCGCGGAGCTTTTTAACCACCTCGGCGACCTCCGCACCAGAGATTGGAGAGCCCGATCCAAAGTCCCCAGGCTCCGCTTCCTCAGTGGAAGACGTGCCAGTAGGATTGAGGAGGTCTTCGAAGTATTCCGCCCACCGACTCACAACATCCCGAGTTGAGGTTGACAACTTACACATTCAACGCATATCTCCTGTTCGATCGCCAAAATGCCACCAAAGCCTGCTAAAGGAGTTAAAGGAGTAAGTTCGATCGAAGCTCACCTGTGGCCTGCTACTCGTGGCGGAACCTCGAGCTGTCCTGGGTCACCTCCTCCGTCTAAAGCAGCAGCTGCCGCTACAGTTTGTGACGTCGGCAGCCTCAAACAGGAGCTGCTGGTGGCTCTCCGAGAGGACTTTACTGCTATAATTAAAGCAGAATTCCAAGCCGCTCTGGGTGAAAGTCTCTCGTCGATCAACGCCGAGCTGTCCGCCTTCAAAAAGGAGCTATCATCGGGGCTAGCTGCAGTGCAGGAGAACTTCACGGGGCTAAAGCTAACGGTAGCAGAGGTGGAGAAGTCCGTCTCCACCTGCACAGATGACATCGTTAGCCTCCAGAAAAAAGTCGAGACCCTCACGAAGACGGTGGCACAGCTGGAGGATAAATGTGACGATTTGGAATCCCGGTCCCGACGTCAGAATATCCGGATTATCGGTGTCCCGGAGGATGACCCTTCATCGGCTACAACGGCTGCGGTCTCCCGGATGCTAAAGGAGGCCTTCGGCTTCGAGGAGGACCCGCTGCTGGATCATGCTCACCGCATCCCAGTACCCAAACCGAAAGCAGGCGAGCGGCCCCGTCCAATTGTGGCTAAGCTACACTACCACACGGACTGTGTGAAAATCCTGGCGAAGGCGAAGGAGCAGCAGCAGATCAAAGTGAACGGTACAAATATCTTTGTGTTCCCCGACTACACTGCCAGAACGGCTCGCGCGCGGGCCGCCTTCACTGAGTGTCGCCGCAAACTTCGCAACGTCCAGGGTGTTCGGTTCGGCCTGCTCCACCCGGCCCGGCTGAAGATCACGCATGAGGGAACCACACGAGTGTTCACGTCCCCTGAAGAGGCGAGTGTGTACATCGAGTCGATTGCAAAATGAGAAATATAATTAGTGTACTTTGTTTTACACTCAGGGAATGTCAGTATTATTAGTCATTATTATTATTATTATTATTCACGTTTAAAAACATAATCAGAGTGCTCTGTTTACACTCACGGATTTAATGGGTAGCAATAATAATCAGTGTGCCTTTTCTTTCATGCTCAGGGAACATTATTATTATTAGTTATTATTATTATTATTATTATTATTATTCATGTTTAAAAATATAATCAGAGTGCTCTGCTTACACTCACGGATTTAATGGGTAGAAATAATAATCAGTGTGCTTTTTTTTATTATTTTTTTCTCATACTCAGGGAACGTCAGTATTATTAGTAACTATTATTATTATTATTATTATTATTCATGTTTTAAAAATATAATCAGAGTGCTCTGTTTACACTCACGGATTTAATGGGTAGAAATAATAATCAGTGTGCTTTTTCTTTCATACCCAGAGAACGTTAGTATTATTAGTTATTAGTTAGTCATTCGTGTTTAAAAACATAATTAGAGTGCTTTGTTTACATTCACGGATTTAATGTTTAGAAATATAATTAGCCAGCTTTTTTTTCTTTCTTCTTTTATTTTTATTTTTTTTTCATAGTCGGGGAACGTTAGTATTATTAGTTATTATTACTATTCATGCTTAGAAATATAATTAGGGTGTTTTGTTTGCATCCACGGATTTAATGTTTATAATTATAATTACTGTGTATTGTTTGCATTCACGGTTTTAATGTTTAGAATTATAATCAGTGTGTTTTAATTACATTTAGGGATTTAATGTTTTGGATTATATGGTGGGCTTTGGTTCGCATTTGGGGAATGTTATTACTATTAGTTATTATTATTAACAATCACTGCTTTTTTAGTTGTTGTTTTTTTTTGTTGTTTGTTTTTTAAAGAGTTCTTGCTCTTCCAGATTAGTGCCTATTACATATTTTAAATTTTCTTTTCATTTAGCTAGTTCTGTGGGAGTCACCTGGTACAGGTTGTGATGTGGTGCCATTTGACCGTAAGGACAAGTTTTCTAGTGACTCCTGTTGGAGTCTGCACAGTCCCTTCATCTGGGGAAGGGCCAAGTGCGAGAGGGGGGGTTTCTTTTTTTTTTTTTTCTCCTGGGGTGTGGGCGGGGATTGGGAAGGATGGCAATATTTTACAACCCTTATTATGAACAACAGGTCACATGGCTGTTGATTTGAAAGCTTCCTCGACATCATCTGCTGTCAGATTCCTAAGCTGGAATGTTAAAGGTCTTAACAATCCGGTGAAACGGTCTAAAATATATTCTCATATGAAACGCCTGAATCCAGACGTAATATTCCTACAGGAAACACATTTGCAAAATTCAAATCAGGTCAGGCTTAAATATCCATGGATTGGGGAGATTTACCACTCGAGCTTCAACTCAAAAGCCAGAGGAGTTGCCATACTATTTAATAAGAATATTCATT
>JBBPBX010006317.1:21022-36501 GCA_038048925.1 Garcialebias charrua
ACTGAGTTTTCATGTGTTTTTTCACTTCAGTTAGCAAGTTAAGCATATAAACACACGTTTCCGATCATTTTTATGCACTCAAAAGTAGTTTTTAGATGAAAATAGAGTGTTTTTAGGTGCGCTAGCGAAAACCGTTCCAATTTACGAGCGGATTTCCGGATTTACGAGCGAAATGGCGGCCGTTCCAAATTACGAGATTTCCGGTTTACGAGCGCCTCGCTGTGACGGATCTCGCTCGTAAATCGGGGACTACCTGTAATGCAGCTTTAAGTCTGATTCCCAGACGGTTCACACCTGATGAGAACAGAGTAGCCGCTTCTGTGAATTAGACAAAGACCTTAAGAAACCCCTACTGTTAAGGTGTGATGTGTTGATTTGTCAATTTACATAGGATGTGTATGTTATCTCAGCTTTCAATTTACATAGGTTGGTGCGTGTCATCTCAGCCTGTTTATAACTTTACTGTCACACAGCCTGCTTTTTGAATTGAAAAAGCCTTTTGGAAAGAGGGTGAAACGTTTTCTGTAACAAATAAAGTCCAGTTGTTTTTGTATTGAATGCTTGTTCTGATTTCATCATGTCCTGGATGACAGAGAATCTTCGCCAGCATATGAAATTCATTCAGTGAGCTAGACTGAACGTCATCAAGTAAGCTGAAGCTTATATTAATGTTTTTTGTGTTTTCCCCCAGTTTATGTGGGGGAGTCTGAGTATGTACCTTATTAATAAACAGTATTAACCCAAAATTGTTTTTTTGTTCATGTTTTTGCTGTCAATCCTTTATCTGAACACAAGAGGGTAGTGTGACTCAAGTTGTGGTTTTAGTTGCTTGGAAAATGTTTGTTGCTTAGATACAAAGGTGTGGCCTTTAAATACCACATTTATTTTTGTTTTAATCATACATTTCTATAGTAAAATGTAATTAAAAGGTTGTATTGTGCTGCAAATGATTAAAGTGTGTCATCATTGTACGTTTCTATACAACATTGAAATTAGTTCTCTGCATCTAACCCATCACACATGTGATACACCCAGAGAGCAGTTAAGGATTAGGTGTCTTGCTCAGGAACACCATGACATGTGGGCATGGTGAGGAGTTGAACCTGCGACTTTCTGGTCCAGAGTCTGCTGCCCTACCTTTACCCTACAGCGGCCCCTCTGAAGCTTACAGCGCCTGGCATTCCCAGGCGGTCTCCCATCCAAGCACTGACCAGGCCCAATCCTGTTTAGCTTCTGAGATTAGACAAGATTGAGCGTGTTCAGGGTGGTATGGCAGATTGTCAATCTTTTACATCAGTATTCTGCTTGGGCATAGTTTCTATTCTGTTTTCTAAATTAAAAGTCAAGGATACTGTTGAAATACTTGGTTAGTATAGTGTTCAGATAATATGTGATGTATTCGAGTATAAACGGGACACTTCAAATGTAGAATTCTGTATTAAAACCATGTGCGGTCACAATTTATAGGTTTACGTAAACAAAACAACCTGCAACTTTTCAAATATTTGCTATATTTACCGTTTTTTATGTGTTCTTTTGTAACTGATGAAGTATTAAAAATGTAAAGCAGTGTTTGATTTTATTCAATAACAAATTAACGCTAAATTTTAAACTCGATACATTTACCGTGAACAGATTATTGGGCCTAAATTTAGGAAAAATACAAGTGCAATTAAAATACCTGGCACAGTTTTAGTTCAAATGTTATAAGGTGGCAGTGAAGAACAGAGGACATGAAGTAAAAGGGCTGGCAGTGACAAAGTTCCACAGAATCTGATGTGCAAACTTTACATGGAGACACTTTATTGTTCCAGACAAGCACAGCTTTCAAGATATTTGTTTTTAATCAGTGCAAGCAGCAACAAAGGCTGCCTAAATGTCCTCAGGCTTAGGGAACCAATGAGCTTCAACCCCTTGAGCTTGGAGGGAGTCCCAGAAACCATCCTGCCGAGTGCAGGAGCTGTGAAATCTCTGCTTCATGGTCCATCAAACTGGCAAGAAGTGACACCAAAATACACTCCTGTTTGAGAACGTGTTGGGGCTGGAGGTGTGTGGTCCACCTGGACAGGAGCGCTAGTTCACAACCAGACTCTGCAGGTTCTCATGGAGTTGTGTGGCTGTCACAGTTCTCCTACAGACAAGTGGAGAACGTAGTGAAGAAACAAGTTGCTGGAATCTACATGGGATTATTGTGTTAGACAATATGACAAACACAAAAGGAAAAAGTTGCTATGGAATATTTAGATGCAACAAAAATAAAATAAGCAAGTAGAGCTGATGAGTTGTTTTTTAGTAAGAGTACTTAAAAGTTTATTACAAAGAAGTTTAAGGTCATCCTTCACTAACAAACATACATTGAAGGTAAAAACTTCCAAATCAGACAAATGCAGTTCTGATGATAAATGTCAAACACGTGCGGAGAGCGTGGACCTACCCAGGCTTTCTGCCATCTTTTAAGCAGCTGCTCATGCTCGCTGAGCGCACCTTTCCATTGGTTCAAATCCCTGGACGGAATATTCTCATCTGTTGAATAAACCATGTCACTTATCCATCTCTAGAGCCTGAATCAACCAATCCCAATCAAGTTCTGGATGTACCACCACTAAATTTCTTATTTATACAGGTGCTGGTCATAAAATTAAAAAACCATGAAGAAGTTGATTTATTTCAGTAATTCCATTAAAAAAATGAAACATTTATATTCATTCATTACACACAGACTGATACATTTCTAATGTTTATTTTAATGTTGATAATTATAACTGACAACTAATGAAACCCCAATTTCAGTATCTCAAATAATTAGAATATTATGAAAAGATTCAATATTGAAGACACATGGTGCCACACTCTAATCAGCTAATTAACTCAAAAACACTTGCAAAGGTCTTTAAATTGTCTCTTAGTCTAGTTCTGTAGGCTTCACAACTATGGGGAAGACCGGCCGCTGACTTGACAGTTGCCCTCCTTGTGAAAGGTGTCAATGGTCGTCTTTTGGACAAGACACAAAAGGCCATTGCAAAGGGGCTGGCTGTTCACAGAGCTCTGTGTCAAGCACATTAATAGAGAGGGAAGGAAAAAATGTGGTAGGAAAAAAAAAGTGTACAAGCGATAGGGATAACTGCCCCTTGGAGAGGATGGTGAAACAAAACCCATTCCAATACAGTATAAGGGGGAGATTCACAAAGAGTGGACTGCAGCTGAAGTCAGTGATTCAAGAACCACCACGCACAGACATATGCAAGACATGGGTTTCAGCTGTCGCAATCCTTGCATCAAGCCACTCCTAAATTTTGCATTTCTTTTGGAAATCAGGTCCCAGAGTCTGGAGGAAGAGAGGAGAGACACAGAATCCATGTTAATTGAGGTCCAGTGTCAAGTTTCCAGTCAGTGATGGTTTGGGGTTCCATGTCATCTGCTGGTGTTGATCCACTGTTTTCTTTGGTTCAACATCAACGCGGCCATCTACAGTACCAGGGAGTTTTAGAGCACTTCATGCTTCCTGCTGTTGACCAACTTTATGGAGATGCAGATTTCATTTCCCCAACATGACTTGGCACCTGCACACAGTGCCAAAGCTACCAATACCTGGTTTAAGGATCATGGTATCCCTGTTCTTAATTGGCCAGCAAACTCACCTGACCTTAACCCCATAAAAAAAACTATGGGGTACTGTGAAGAGGAAGATGTGATGCGCCAGACCCAACAATTCAGAAGAGCTGAAGGCCACTATCGGAGCAACCTGGGCTCATAACACCTGAGCAGTTCCACAGACTGATCAACTCCATGCCACACTGCATTGCTGCAGTAATCCAGGTAAAAGGAGTCCTAAGTACTGAGTGCTGTACATGCTCATACCGTACTTTTCATGCTCATGTTTTTCAGTTGGCCAACATTTCTAAAAATCCTTTTTTTTATGTCTTAATGTTCTAAATTTCTGAGATACTGAATTTGGGGTTTTCATTAGTTGTCAGTTATAATCAAAATTAAAATAAACATTTGAAATATATCAGTATGTGTATAACGAATGAATACCATCCATCCATCCATCAGTTTTCGTCCGCTTATCCGGGGTCGGGTCGCGGGGGTAGCAGCCTAAGTAGGGAGGCCCAGACTTCCCTCTCCCCAGCCACTTGGAGCAGCTCCTCTGGGGGAATCCCAAGGCGTTCCCAGGCCAGCCGAGAAACATAGTCCCTCCAGCGTGTCCTGGGTCTTCCTCTGGGTCTCCTCCCGGTGGGACATGCCCGGAACACCTCACCAGGGAGGCGTCCAGGAGGCATCCTAACCAGATGCCCGAGCCACCTCAACTGGCTCCTCTCGATGTGGAGAAGCAGCGGCTCTACTCCGAGTCCCTCCCGGATGACTGAGCTTCTCACCCTATCTCTAAGGGAGAGTCCAGACACCCTGCGGAGAAAACTCATTTCAGCCGCTTGTATCCGAGATCTCGTTCTTTCGGTCACAACCCAAAGCTCATGACCATAGATGAGGGTGGGAACGTAGATCGATCGGTAAATTGAGAGCTTTGCCTTTTGACTCAGCTCTCTCTTCACCACGACAGACCGGTACAGCGCCCGCTTCACTGCGGATGCTGCACCTATCCGCCTATCGATCTCACGCTCCAGTTTTCCCTCATTCGTGAACAAGACCCCGAGATACTTAAACTCCTCCACTTGGGGCAGGACCTCCTCCCCGACCCGGAGAGGGCATGCTACCCTTTTCCGGCTCAAGACCATGGCCTCGGATTTGGAGGAACTGATCCTCATCCCGGCCGCATCACACTCGGCTGCAAACCGCTCCAGCGAAAGCTGTAGATCACGACCTGATGAAGCCAATAGGACCACATCATCTGCAAAAAACAGAGAAGCGATTCTAAGGCCACCAAAACGGATCCTCTCAACACCTTGGCTGCGCCTAGAAATTCTGTCCATAAAAGTTATGAACAGAATCGGTGACAAAGGGCAACCTTGGCGGAGTCCAACTCTCACTGGAAACGAGCCTGACTTACTGCCGGCAATGCGGACCAAGCTCTGACACCGGTCGTACAGGGACCTAACAGCCCATATCAATGGGCCTGGTACCCCATACTCCCGGAGTACCCCCCACAGAACCCCCGAGGGACGCGGTCGAATGCCTTTTCCAAGTCCACAAAGCACATGTAAACTGGTTGGGCAAACTCCCACGCGCCCTCCAGGACCCTGCTGAGGGTGTAGAGCTGGTCCAGTGTTCCACGACCAGCACGAAAACCACACTGCTCCTCCTGAATCCGAGGTTCGACTATCCGACGGACCCTCCTCTCCAGAACCCCTGAATAGACCTTACCAGGGAGGCTTAAGAGTGTGATCCCCCTATAGTTGGAACACACCCTACGGTCCCCCTTTTTGAATAGGGGAACCACCACCCCAGTCTGCCAATCCAAGGGAACTGCCCCCGATGTCCACGCGATATTGCAGAGTCGCGTAAGCCAACACAACCCCACAACATCCAGAGCCCTAAGGAACTCAGGGCGAATCTCATCCACCCCTGGAGCCCTGCCACCGCGGAGCTTTTTAACCACCTCGGTGACCTCAGCACCAGAGATTGGAGAGCCCGACCCAAAGTCCCCAGGCTCCGCTTCCTCAGTGGAAGACGTGCCAGTAGGATTGAGGAGGTCTTCGAAGTATTCCGCCCACCGACTCACAACATCCCGAGTTGAGGTCAACAGCACGCCATCCCCACCATAAATGGTGTTGGTCGCGTACCGCTTTCCCCCCCTGAGACGCCGGATGGTGGACCAGAATCGCCTCGAAGCCGTACGGAAGTCATTCTCCATGGCCTCTCCGAACTCCTCCCACGCCCGAGTTTTTGCCTCAGCAACCACCCGAGCCGCATGCCGCTTGGACTGTCGGTACCTATCTGCTGCTTCCGGGGTCCCACAGGCCAAAAAGGCCCAATAGGACTCCTTCTTCAGCATCCCTCACCGCCGGTGTCCACCACCGGGTTCGAGGGTTGCCACCACGACAGGCACCAACAACCTTGCGGCCACAACTCTGATAAGCTGCCTCGACAATAGAGGCGCGGAACATGGCCCACTCGGACTCAATGTCCCCCGCCTCCCTCGGAACGTGTTCAAAGCTCTCCCGGAGGTGGGAGTTAAAGCTCCGTCTTACGGGAGACTCTGCCAGACGTTCCCAGCAGACCCTCACAATACGTTTGGGTCTGCCAGGTCTGACCGGCATCCTCCCCCACCATCGGAGCCAACTCACCACCAGGTAGTGGTCAGTTGACAGCTCCGCCCCTCTCTTCACCCGAGTGTCCAGGACATGCGGCCGCAGATCAGATGAGACGACAACAAAGTCGATCATCGAACTGCGACCTAGGGTGTCCTGGTGCCAAGAGCACATATGTACACCCTTATGCCTGAACATGGTGTTCGTTATGGACAATCCATGACGAGCACAGAAGTCCAACAACAGAACACCACTCGGGTTCAGATCAGGGGGGCCGTTCCTCCCAACCACACCCCTCCAGGTCTCACTGTCATTGCCCACGTGAGCGTTGAAGTCCCCCAGCAGAACAAGGGAGTCCCCAGGAGGCGCACTCTCCAATACCCCCTCCAAGGACTCCAAAAAGGGTGGGTAATCTGCGCTGCCGTTTGGCGCATAGGCACAAACAACAGTCAGAGCCCGTCCCCCCACACGTAGGCGAAGGGAGGCTACCCTCTCGTTCACCGGGGTGAACCCCAACGTACAGGCACCAAGATGGGGGGCAACAAGTATGCCCACTCCTGCTCGGCGCCTCTCACCAGGGGCAACTCCAGAGTAGAAGAGTGTCCAACCCCTCTCAAGGAAACTGGTTCCAGAGCCAGAGCCATGCGTTGAGGTGAGTCCGACTATTTCTAGCCGGAACCTCTCAACCTCACACACTAGCTCAGGCTCCTTCCCCACCAGAGAGGTGACATTCCATGTCCCAATGGCCAGCTTCTGTAGCCGAGGATCAGACCGCCAGGGTCCCCGCCCTCGGCCACCACCCATCCCACATTGCACCCGACCCCTCCCATAGGTGGTGAGCCCATGGGAAGGGGGACCCACGTCTCCTCTTCGGGCTGTGCCCGACCGAGCTCCATGGGTGCAAGCCCGGCCACCAGGCGCTCGCCATGTCCCACCTCCGGGCCTGGCTCCAGAGTGGGGCCCCGGTGACCCGCGTCCGGGCGAGGGAACATTTTGTCCATTTATTTTACTCATCATAAGGGGTCTTTGGGCTGCACTTTGGCGGGGACCCTGGCGGTCTGATCCTCGGCTACAGAATCTGGCCATTGGGACATGGAATGTCACGAATGAAAACAATATACAATTTTCACTTTTGAATGGAATTACTGAAATAAATTTTTTCATGATATTCTAATTTGATGACCAGCACCTGTATACGTTTTTCACACACATGCAAAGGTAGGCCCAAATACCTCCAATAGTGAGGTGAAGGTCAATCTCAGACATGTTACGTCCTGTGCTGGCCTCAGCGACACAGTGGTAATGAGCATCTCTGATGAGTGGGCTCCCTTGGAGCCAGCTGCTCACCAGAACAGCCCTATGACCCAGCGACTTGCGGTACTCCATTACAGGGGTGTCAAGACTCTTCCCGTTCATTAGCCAGTGAATGTGGACATCGCTTGGACCTGCAGGACAGAACCGGACCTCAAGTTGATCCCCAATAGTCGAGAAGCTGACATGGAAACGGGGACACTTGCTTCAGTATAAATCGGTTTCAGAGGTTTAAACATCATGCAGACATGACAGGTTAAATTTTCAGATCACACATCTCAGAACCCTTACAAGACCATCACAGAACGAGGAGAACAGCAAACACGGTGCACATTTTACTAATTTTCATTGGATGGCGTTTCTTTCCAGATAAGAGTTGGACAAGTGAGGGCCATGACAAAATCTTCAGCATCCTGCTGACATTACTTAAATAGCAAAAATATTAAAACACTTTATGATTGCTTTGAGAGAATCATGTTTTGAAACGAAAAGTATTTCAAGGGATTTGTGGCTGTAAACGGATAATTCAAAAGCTTCAAAAATTAGCGTCTCCAAGCTTTTTATTGAAATTAGGGTTTTTTAAAAAGCATGCATTTTTTTAATGTGAAGAAAGCGTTTGACTAAAATTTTAAGACAATTTCATTTTGATTCACTTTACATTTTGCATTTTATTGTTTTTTTTTTTAACCATCCAAGTCCATTTTTCTACGTTCCATTTAATAAAAGAAAATGGTTGCAAGCCCAGCTTTAAAACCATTTGGCAAGTTTTATTACACCTCTCAAAAGATTTATGACATCATTCTCCTTCAGATTTATACAGATATTTCAAAATACAAAAAACATTTACAAAGATGTACAGGCACACACACAAAAAAACAAAAAACAAAACTAACAGTCGTACAAACAGCTGAGGGAACTTATCACACGGGATAAACATTTATATCTACACATTTTACACAATTATACAACTGTCTTTACAGAATAATGTACAAAAAGGAACTTTTTGTTGACAACTAAGAGAAGTTGACTTTTTACCAATTAACCATGACTTTTTTTTTTTAATCGGTCTGGTTGGTGTTAAAATTCTCCAAAAGTCAGACAAATTAAAACAAAAAGCTGTTACAAATAAAACCAGGATGCACTCACTCGGTTAGTTTGGATCATGGAAACGTGCAACGTAGAAAAAAACGAGGAGTTAAAAAGGCAAGTGATGGATATTCAAACCGAGCATGTGCCCCCAGAGGGCGGGAGGTAGACACAGGCCCTACTCACCCAGGGCGAGGCAGAAGAGCAGGAAGGACTCCTGGGCATGAACCCCCCAGGCCTGGTCCTTTAGCAAGGGGGGCAACAGCCTCACCTCGGCCTCCCAAGCCTCTACATTGTGGGGCTTGGTGGAGGAGGAAGAGGAGTGAAAGGGAGCGCTACCTCCAGAGGAGAACAGGGAGGAGGAGGTGTCTGTAGAAGAGGCTGCGAGGAAGGGAGGTGATGGAAAAGAAGAAAGTTTTGAGGATGATGAGCAAAAGGAGACAAACTAAAGAGCTTCTGCCATGAATAAAATCAAACTAAATAGAAGGAAAAAGCAGCTACTTGTTTAATAAAAAGATTACCACAGATGTGTTGCCTTAAATAATGTCACAGATGTGTAATAAAACCACAATAAAAATAAACTTCAGATTGTTTCCAGGGCTGTAATGTCAAGTTCATACATTTTTATTTAATTAGTCGATCACATTAAGGGAAGATGACAGATGCAGGTTAACACACAGGCAAGTCAACTTCAACAACTTTAAAATATAATAATCTCTCAGCAGTGCTTCTCCACACAAGACAGTGGTTGGATACATTCCAACATTTAATAAAAGCAAGTTGTCCACTAGTTGCCGACGTCCTTCGGCGCCTTCTGGCATAGCAGCTGTGCAGACGACAACGCTGTGACAAAAGGCGATCACTTCCTGAACAACTCTTCCCTGAGAAATGATTAACACTGAAGCATCAAGCATCACCCAAGCAGCAAAAGAAAGACGTGAATGCTCCACAAGATGATTTCTCACCAGGCTGCACTGAAACAGGATTCCAATTTGGAAAACATCAGAGTGGTTTACCAATTTGGTAAATAATGTTTCCAATTTGGAATATAAGAAATGGCTTTGTTCGATCATCTTAAGACCTAAAGCGGATTAGAGTTCAAGCTTCACAGCCAACAAACAGCTGGTTGCCCAGTTTAGGTTTTATGTGATGGCAGCTTTGTTAGACGCCACACTTGCATACTGATGTTTAGCTTGTTTGCCGTGCAGACAGAAAGCGCATGTGCCGAGTTCAGTTTTTACACTGAAAAAAACCAACATGAGACAGGAGCTTCTAGCAGCTAGGGTCGTCTGCATCTGCAAACTGGATGGACTGGGAGTCACAGTCCACGTCGAAAGGCTTCTCCTGTGAGGGGCTGTCACTTCCAAAGCTGTGGGAGGGGAGCTGACCGTTGCCACAATCTGGTTCAGTCTCATACCCGGTGTCGCGGAGCGCCCGGAGGTTCTGAGCGGCTTGGCTGCCGTTCTGGGTCGGCTGCTCCGTCATGTTAACTTTGTCGATTGCAGATGTTTCCATTAGGCCGGCCTCACAGGCTCTGTACTCGGGCCGATGGGAGCACTTGTGAGTGCCGAGCAGAGCGGCGCGCAGCTTCAGGCAGGGAGCGGGGAGGTACTGCATGTAGCAGTTGTACACCATCGCAGCCAAGAACAGGAGGAAGAACAGGAGGAAGAGGAAGAGGAGAGCCACGCTGTTGTCGTGCTGCAGGTACTCGGCCTCGGGTTCTCGGCTGGCTGGGTGGGGAGCGACGGAGTTCAGGGGGAGGTTCCGCTTTGGTTGAACTTTGATTGTGATGCTGGGCGGTGGGGTTAGTGATGAATCGGTTTGGGGTGGGGGGGTGAGATGGACTGTGGCTGTGAAGCTGGTCGAAGTTAGTGAGTCTCTATGTGTCTCAATATTACCTTCTGCTGCGTACACGCTACTTTTCTCCTGGCTGCTCAGGGTGTGGGTTGCACGGGTCGACTGGGGTGGAGGTGGAAGATCCAGTTTCACCACGTATCTAACCAGAAGGCGGGTGAAGTTCTTCCCAGCAGCAGGGACCCACTCTACGGACCAGCACTCGTAATGTCCTTGGTCCTCGGGAGCCACGCTGTAAACGAGGAGCCCGTTTTCGGCTATGAAGTGGAAGCGAGAGGCCTCACTGAGAACAGAGCTGTTAAATTTCCACATCACGTGGGCCAGGTTGGAGTTTACCAGGCAGGGCAGCTCTGCAGAACTCCCTGGTTTCACCAACACGGTCTGGTAGTCCTTCTGAGGCACTAAAGAAGCAAAGAAACAAAATGTGACTCGTGAATCTTTACACCGATTAGAAATTAAGAACAGAACACTAATAAAAGCAGGGGGAAACTAAAAACAACTTTATAGTGGCAGTTTTGTGATCCAAACAAATACACTGGATATTTCAGGTAAAAATTACACATTTGGATTCAACACCAACACTGCATGCTTTGTTTTTTTACCGTGTAGGCTCTAAAGCGTTTTTTTATTTTTTCATTTTAGGTTAAATACAGACACCTTTATTCTCACCTGTAGGACACTTGTCTGCATCCCCATTCAGACTCTGGATTAGCTTCCTGCAACACAAACATGACCTCCATCAGTTTGAACTATGCAAACAATCTGCGATGACATCTAGCATGAGCCTGTTAAGCAGGTCCGACTCGTATCAGTTTAGATGTCTCTCTGTGGAGATTTTAGTTTTCACTGACCAGTGCAATCATGCATGAGTGGAGTACCGCCACGTAGAGAGATAAGAGTTATAAAATCAGAGTGAATGTTTCAGTTACCGAAGCCTCTGCCTGGGTGTGTCGAGGATGTTGACACAGGCTGCCGTGTTAGGGTCCCAGGCACAATAAGGGTCTCGAGCCAGGACACAGTCATCGCAGGACAAATACTTTCTACAGAAAGCTGTGGGTGTCTGGACCACACCTGAGTCTGACCCGGCGTACAATGACCGTGTCTATAAGAGAAATAAAAGGTCACTTAAATATGAAGAAGAAAAAACAAAGACCGTGGGTGCTGCTCATGCCACATTTACTTCACACATACTCGCGATTTTGACTCAATGAATAACTACCTCCCTATGGGTTCTATCTGTAAACTTAAAAAAAAAATAATTATGTCTTCTTAGGCCTGTCACAATAACTTAATTTTGCTGGGCGATTAATTGTCTCAGAAATTATCGCGATAAACAATAATATTTGAAATTTGACAATTATTCGTAATTACTGTCAAATTTAAGAAGAAATGTTGGTTAATTTGTTTTGAGTGTAGTACCTTTTTTGACCACAGGATGGCAGTATAAGACTGAACCGAAGGATGGATAGTGACAGAGCGAGCAGCGTGTCTCTAAGAAAAATGGGAGGGAGGCCTCTTGACGCGACATGGGCTGTGTCTCGTTCCTGTTTTTCTGTTCTCAAAATGGCAGATGCTCGGTGTGGTTTGAGTGCTTTAACATAGCATTTTAACACAAAGCTTTAAAAAAAAAATCAGTTAACAAGTTCTCAGCTTCTTTTTGCAGAGAAAAACTTTTTACACAAAGGCACAGGTTTCAACAGTGAATTTTGGAGCTTGAACAAGACAGAGGTTTTTTCCTGAGGTTGGCCTGTTAGCTTAGCTCGTAGCTTAGCTTCTCAGTTTAGCTGCTTTTAACGATCCAAAAACGTGATTCTGGATGGGGGCCGAGATGTGTAGAGGCAGGGCAGCCGACTAGCGACCCGAAAGTCCCAGGTTTGATCCCCGGTCACTGCGTCCTCGTGGTGTCTGTGGGCAGCACACCTCATCCCCAAAATGTCCCCCGGGCACTTTCAATAGCTGCTTACTGCACCACCTGGTGGTGGATGGGTTTAATTTTGTCTTTTTATGTAGTTATTTAATATATTTTTTGTGTGTTTTTAATTGACTTTAATTTTTCTTTTTATATAGTTATTTTATATTGTTTTTATTGTGTTTTTAATGCTGTGAAGTGTCCTTGAGTGTTTTGAAAGGCGCTACCAAATAAAATGCATTATTATTATTATTATTAAATGCAGAGACTAATTTCGCCATTGTATGGAAACATACAGGGATGACATTGTGTGACATTATTATTATTAATAAAACAGATTTTTTTTTAAAGGAAGGGGTCAGTGAAGAGCACCCGAGTTGAGCTTTTTTTTGTGTGTGTCTTCAGTAGAAAGAGAAACACGAAGAAACGATAAAGCTGATAAATGAAAATGAGGTTGATCATTTTAATTTATCTATCTATCTATCTTTGTTTAACGTCCGTTTTCCCGATTCCGGGGTGGGACGCTACATCTTTGTCGCCAAGTTTTTGATGCCAGATTAGGCGGTCAGTTGCGTCCAGTTCATTGAGGTTCAGCGCTTTCAGATCTTGTTGAATCGTTTGCGCCCAGGTCTTTTTCGGACGGCCTTTGGGACGGGTGCCAGGTACTTCAAGGTTTGCAATAGCAAGTATAGCAGTTTTCACTTCGTTTAACATGACCGAACCATCGCAAACGGTGTCGCCGGCATGCATCTTTAATCGCACATAAGCCAGCTCGATGCAGGATTTCGGTTGATTGGATGTGATCTTTAAGACTAATGCGTTGCATCCATCGGAGCATTTTCATGTCGGTTCGGTGAAGTTGCTGTTCGAGTTTTGTTGTCATTGGCCATGTTTCTGCGCCATACAACAGCACGGGATGTATCACTGAGCCATAGAGTCTTGAACGTAGGAGTAGTGGGATGTCGCGCCGCATTAGTATAGAAGCGAGTAGATGCCATTTATTCCACGCCACACGTATACGTGCCTGAACGGCAGCTTCGGCTGTTCCAGTACAGTCCAACACATCCCCTAGATATTGAAACTACTTGACTGTTTTGACGCCAATGGCTCCAATTGTATTGTTGCGTTTGCGATCATTTTAATTTATCGTGCGATTAATTGATTTATTGTATCATGACAGGCCTATGTCTTCTAACAGATATGCAACAATCTGAGTCCTCAGTCAAAAACAACTTTAGCTACATTTAATTATAATACAATCCTGCTTTTAGCAGTTGGGCAGGGCATTCTCACTTACAAAGTGTTACAAGAGGAAACATTGCCTGGGCTTAAAAAAAATACAAAATTTACATTTAAGTTTTTATTTTCTGCTCATATTTATTTAGTTTAAAACTATTCATTGACCTTTGAAGAAAGAAGTAAACTCTTGATTGGTTCAGAGTTCTTCAAGAGCTGGATCTCCTCCACAATATGAACCTCTTCCTGAAACACCACAGACTTGTGTAGGACTCCTTTATCTAAAGATGGAAATGGCAAAACATTTAGTTATTCCAGGTAAAGCCAGAAAGCCAGGCTTTGTACTTTTTCTTATGCTCAGCCAAAAGATCGAAACTCTCAGCGTCTTTGACTAAGTTACGTACCTGTTCCAGTGAAGATTACATCATAAATGTTGCCATCGAGCGCTTGAATCTTTTCTACGACAATCTGGGTGTAATTGACATCTTTGGTGATGAGCCGAGGCCTGTTGCCGATGGGCAGGATGGGATCCTCCAGCAGGGGGTGGTCCTTAACAAACTGAAGGGTTTTGTCGGGCAAATGGAGCGAGCTGTTGATGTTCTGCTGACGCATCAGGTTGGTAATACACTGGAATGAAAAACAGAAAAATCATGTTATAGTTAAAGTCAATGGTTGGCTCCTACTTTTACCAATATTCTCAGGAAATTTAAGTAGGTGCGAATTATTTCTCAGCTTAGCTTTGGTGTAAAAGTTTGGACAATGCATCGTTGAGTCTCAATTAATCAGGTACTTACCGCTCCAGGACGTGGAGAAGGAGTGATGCCGTTGTACCGCACCCACTTGGTGTGAGATTGCTCCACTGTGGCCTTCTGCATATACTTTCCTTTGGAGAAGACTTCCTCCACAGTTGTCATGTTGTAGGCACACACAGCTGACAAACCTACGTTACCCCTGTAAGACCAAAGATAAAAGTCAGACAAAGCGATTTGAAGAAGCAAAACAATAAATAAATAATAATAATAATAAAATAATGTATGTAAAGGCACTGCATTAAATAAACTTTGGTGTAATGTGTAGGTTTCACTGACCACTGAGAGGTGAAGACTCCATAGAAGACTGTATCTCTCCCGTCTTTCCCCTTCAGGATGAAGATGTCATGCACTACATTAAAAACAAAGTTCAACTCAGGCATGGAGCACACCAGCTTGGCTTTCAAAAAGGACGTCCACTTCTTCTGCAGGGTGCGCTGACCCCCAAGGTCTCCCTGGAAAAGGACAGATGCAGACATTATGCATCAAGATAATAAAATAAAATAAATGTGGAATGGCAGGTCAAAAGGTTCATAAAATGATAAATTTTCCACTTGGAAAATCTAATAGAAGTCATGTTTCATGTTTTTCTTTTCAGGTAAATTTCTATGGCACATTTTTGGACCTTTCAATCTCAGTAGAACGACAAAACTTGCTTAAATTTTTGCACAGCAGTAAATACTTGCATAGTGAATAAAATTGTAAATCAAGGCAAAATACAAGGCAAAACAGAAAATAGGCTAAAATTATGGCTCATAGGAGTTTCAAGTCACCAAAAAAAAAAAAAATTGTGGAGAAATTCATTTAAGAAGACATGTGTCAGGGACATTTAAATGGTCAGATGGTTTGGGTGCTTTACTGTATATACATGGATCTGATTGATTGTGCATTTTAGTAATGCAACTACGGTATAAAGTTCACTAAGCTGAATATAAATAAAAAAAGGGGAAAATTTTAAACTTTAAAGTCTAGTTAGATGCTGCCTCACCTTACATGTCAGGGAATATCTGCAGATATTAAGCCTGAAGCAGCCATCAAACTTTTTGTTTTTGTTGCAAATAAAGATAC
>JBBPBX010006317.1:38329-60929 GCA_038048925.1 Garcialebias charrua
TATATATATACATATATATATATATATAATATATATATATACTATATATATATATATATATATATATATATATATATATATATATATATATATATATATTAGTGCATTAACAGAGTACCCGAGTTTTCGACAACTCGAGTGCTTTGACTTCTATCGAGGCTTTTTTGTCCACACTCGGGTACCCGTAGTGACGTCACATTTCACATTTCACAGCGCGCGGGGCAGCTTTTAGCTTTTAGTAGACGCTACAAAATGGATTCCTGTGTGCGCACGGATGTTAATGGAGCAGGCCGTCTTGTCAAAAAGGTAAAACAGTTTATAATTGTATAAATTGCGCCACTCATTGAAACATCCTGTTGACGTTCTTTTTCTATGAACACCGTAGTAGATTGTTGTGACAGCAGAGGGCAGTGTTGCAATGCAGGTCCCATATATAACACGGTCGAAACGGCTTCCTTTCTCTCGTTTAACAAAGAAAAAGAAACAAATATTAATCTCTCTAGAGCTACCAAAAACCTATAAACACAATCTCTAAAAGTAAACCTAAATTGCACAGCACTGCAGGCGGTGGTACGGTGTGGCTGTGGCCCCATTTGTTTTTTAAGTTTCGGTTTTCATCGCCTTATACTTTCACTTTTAATATTATTAATATAACTAATAGTTTTGTTTTTCCTGTGACTTATGTGCAGTATGATAAATGATAGGAGCATAATAAATGCTCCCAATGCTTTGTTGGTCTTTTTTTTCTTTTTGTAAAGACGTTTTTAGGCATTTATATTTATTTATTTATTTTGCATCGTAAGACACTGTGACGTCATCGGCTACTCGAGCGTCGTTCGAGTTTTTTTATGTTAATGTCGAGGTTAAAAATTATGTACTCGTTCAACCCCTAATATATATATATATATATATATATATATATATATATATGTATACTTACTTGTATTTACTTAAAAAGTAAACTAAAAACAGCTTCTCTTTCTGTTAGAGTGATAAAGAACTACCGGTACTGTTTGGTTGGCAGATTTCAAAAGCACCAGACACGTTTAATTTTGGCCAGCAAATCAAGTTTTCTTAAAGAATTATTTCAGAGAGCTCATAGTTTAGCTGCCATAACAGCATCATTTTTGACCACTGGTCATCATCACTGAGTAAAAATATGTTATCTGTAAACTACCGTACACTGCTCACCATCATTTAGAAAAAGAAACCCCCTTTTTATTTTTAGCATCAGAACCTAATCGCTCACATGCTGCATGTGTGGGATGCGAACAAGTAATGCAGCTCAAGGTGGAGAAACAAAATCAGATTCATACCCACCTACTAAAACATGTCCTGTTTAGTCTTCAAACCAATTCAGTTGTCAGAGGAATACCCATTGCAAACCTGCCAGGATAAACTCACCATTAAGCCACGATGTGGAGTACTCTGTCCTCAGCAGAGACTGGGAAGGTGAGTATCTGGAAATAATTGGTTCACTGCCCAAGAAGTTATAAGCTGTCCCAGAATACAACTCTCCATCTGATGGAAAATGTAAAGAACAATGAGTTTTCCGCCACATATGGAGAGAGATTACAGGAGATTAGTTTGCATTTCAAAGCAAGACTGTTTCTCTGAAACGAGACAAAACTGGCCTCAACTCACCAACCATGACAGTCGTGAAGCTTTGCGATGGGTCAAAAGAACACTTCCCTCTGCCATCTTCAGCCTGACCCGCTAAAGAAAAGTCATCAAGATTCTGAAAAAGATCACGATAAGGTTAAAGGTCACGATTTGACTGGCACGTCCAAACATGATTGTGCAGCCTGGTGTTCACCTACTAAATAATCACACTGAGGTTGAAAAGCATGCGTGCCACAGACGTAAAGCCGTTCATGGTCTACAACTTGGACGACTCGGATGTAGTTTAGACAGTCTCTCTGAAATGGAGCAGTAAAGACCTACGGGTAAGTACTCTTTAAAAAAATACATAAAACCATTTTAAAATACAGAATGAATCATCAAACCTCTTTTGATTTTCCTTTAAGTGTGCACATGTTCATGTGGTTCTCTGTCACCGTCCACTGAACCTTCAAAACATAACCACAATCAACTATGTAGGAAGTAGCAACTTTAAAAAAAAAACGCTTTGGAAGTGTTCTTCATTTGTCGTTACCTTATGGTTTTTGATCGTCACGTTCTTCTTGCTGAGCTCAAAGATGGCCTCTCTTGCTCCCACATACAGAGCATCTCTTTCCTCACTCAGCAACAGTGTGGAGTAATTGAAAATCCCAGGCTCTGAAAACTCCAGAAGATCTACATCTGACAAGCAAATGCAAATTTTGATTCATTAGGTCTGCATTAAAACAGTCTTCAGAATTTAAGTCAAGCTTGTTGTCTATATACACTCCTTGAATTGCCACCTTATAGTGGTGGAGGAGTTTGTGCACCTGAATAGTCCTAGGAGCTCTGCTGTTGGGCGCAATTGTAACCGCCCCTGGTAGGGTCTTCCAAGGCAGATCGGTTTTAGGTGACAGGCCAGAAAAATAGTGATTCCAAAAACTCAAATGGACAGAAAGCAACAAGAAGCTCAGTGTCCCATGCCCATATGTGGGTTACCGAGGCCCCACCCTCGATCCAGGCCTGGGAGAGGGGCTCGTTGGCGAGTGCCTAGTGATCGGGTCTCTACTCATAGTGCCCGGTCAGGCTCAGCCCGAACGGGCAACATGGGTTTGCTTTTCTGCGGAACCACCATTGGCAGGAGGGGCCATGGAAGTCAGGTGCATGATTCCATGGGCGGTGGCCAAAGACGGGGGCCTTGGCGCTCTGACCCTGGCTTACCATTGCTGGTTCTTGGGACATGGAACCTCTCTGGTAGGGAAGGAGCCTGAGCTTGTGTGTGAGGTTCAGAGGTACTGACTTGTTATAGTTGGGCTCACCTCAATGCACAGCATGGGCTTCTGAACCAATCTCCTTGAAAGGGGATGGACCTTATTCCACACTGAGCTGAATACAGCTCCTCAGACTGAAGAAGTCTTTCGGATGAAAGACGAAACGTTTCTACAAATTATTATTTTTTTATGTCCAGAGGAACAGACTTAACTTTTTTAGATTTTTCTACCTGGGTTATTGAGCATGCATCAGAATACCTTATTCCACACTTATGGTAAGAATTGTCGAGCTGGTGTGGGTCTACTCTTAGCCCCACTGACTCGGTGCCTTGTCTGGAGTATTCCACGATAAAAAAGAGGCTAGCTTCCCTGCACCTTCAGGTGGGGGACGGACTCTGACTGTTGTTTGTGCCCATGCGCCAAACGACAGTTCAGAGTATCCGGCGGACAGACGGATGTTTAAAGACCGTGTAAAGTGAATTTCAACATTTTCTTCAATAAACATTATAAATGTCGTAATTGTAATCTTGTAAATGAGTAAAAAGTCTCAAAATTGTAGCTCAATTAATTTTGGAGTTATAGATCAAACTGTGTATAAACACATTTCTCTTTCAGGATTTTTTAGGCGTGGTTTAAATGTGACCGCGTTTCGTCACGCGGTCACAAGCCCCACCCCCTGCAGCTCCAGCCGTTATAAATGCGTTCTTCGGTGGAGCCGTTCACTCGCTACCGACCGTCTCCCTCCAGTACTGGCGTGCTGCTGGAGCGACCACATGCCACCTGCACCTCCGCGCACCTCCGCCCCCCCCCCGCGCGCGCGCGCGTGTGGCGATCAGACCCCGCATGCATGTGACCGGGTCGCGCGCGCGTGTGTGTGTGTGTGTGAGTGAGAGGCGATCAGACCCCGCATGCGATGTGACCGGGTCGCGCGCGCGCGCGTGTGTGTGTGTGTGTGTGTGTGGCGATCAGACCCCGCATGCGATGTGACCGGTTCGGACCGCGAGTCCGCTCATCTTCTAAAATAGCGCTGATTATAACAGCGGAGTTATGTGTCCTCAACTTTAAAAACATAACCAGAGTTGTTAGTGCACTAAAAACAGCGTAACTCTTGGAAAAAGGAGCTGCTGGAAGCCAGAACTCAGATAAAAACAGAGCAGGTGGATCTCTGCTTCCCCCGTATGCCTCCCCACACAGCTCAGCTCTGAAGGGGGCTGGACATGGCGCAGTACTGCGCTGAAACCACGCCCACGTGCGACACGCCCCCAGCGTTCTAGAGCAAGGCAAAATCATGTTTTTTCATGATTTTTGAGACTTAATTTTATAAGGAAATCAATGTTTTTAATCAGTCAGATTTATATGGGTGATTAATAACACATTTATGCCGTGTGACAAAATAAAAACACAAATTTAATTTCACTTTACACGGTCTTTAAACAGTTTGTATTTCTGCTGAGGTTTGAATGCCAACACAAATATATGACAACCGTCTCCAAGCGAGACACGAAAGACATTGAAAACAGACTGGTGATGACTGGGGATTTAAAGGTTTGCTGATAGAGTAAGCTATCAAAAACAAGCTAAGAATTGTAATAGAATCAAAATGTCAACAACGTTGAGAGCTGAAGAAAGTGGAAGAATTTTAGGTGAATGAGTGCAACAAATAATAGATAGCATGACTTGTCAGTGATGTTTACCATGCCTATGGTTTCAAAGAACTGTTTTAGCAAAAAAAATTCAAATGAATAAAATAACCTTTTACTGGTATGAAAACACTGACCAATTCCAAAAGATATTACGTTTTAATAACAGATGATTTGATAAATAAAAAAAGAAATCACACCATCTGAGGTTCTTTTACAGGATCAGGGACATGGTTCTACTATCTCAGACTGAATTAACTTGCTCCACTTCATGTTGTGTTTAATGGAGAATTTGTGTTTGAGCAATACAGGTTGTGCCAGGTGCATGTGGGTTCAAATTGCAGATGCAGATTATGAACGTTACAGTGACAAAAGCAGAACAGCCTCAGTGACTGAAGCAGACTCAGCTACAGGAACTAATTAAAGGATGATCTGCTCTCGTCGTTCTCACGCAGAGACCGAGTTACTCGAGACGCTTCTAAAAACTTCCATCTCGTAGAATGCTGGACTTGAACGCTTGAGGTGAAGCTAAAGGCGGTTTCACCAGATGATATCAGGCAGCAGGTGAAACCACATGTTCTATTGTGAACAGGATGCACTGAGCTGACACAAAGGCCGTGTGAAAGTTCTGTTCCCCTGTACTGAACTTTAATTATTGGCTCACATTTCTTTGTTTGAAATTACTTGAACTTGAAGATACTGATCATCGTGAACAATGCTACTTCCTGTCTGCAACTTTAGAGAAGTTTCAATCTACATCACGTAGGACTTTTTGGAGAACAATTACCATAAATGAGGAACTACGATGACATTTCTAAATTTCACCATTTAAAGGTTAACTATCAACTATCAAGCAGATTTCCCATCTTCTTTGCTCACTTGATACTTTATTTCAACTTTGAGTTTGTCACGACAGCCCGCTATTAACCGTTTAAGACTCAGAATATTGACTGTGCTGTGTCTTACCTTGGTGTTTCCAGGAAGTTCGCGGAACAGCATGGGGTCCATGGGTGGAGACCTCCAGGAGCAGCCCCAGAAACACTCCCAGCACACCAAATCCCATATTAGACTCTGTTAGCTTTGGAACAGTGAAGTTTCCCCTGAAAGAGCCAGAACCAAAGCAGCACATTTATATCTGCACAAACCAGGCCCAGAACAGATGTGCAGGAGTTCTCCCTGGGTTACAGTCAACACAGGTGCATCGAATTGAGATGTCTCATGCGGAAAAAGGGGACAGGGCTTAAACTTTTAATTCCATGTGATGTGTCACAATCATTTTGGAATTAAATTAGCAACCACATTTTGGAACAAAGATGAAGGGGAATAACACTTCAAACTATTAAAGCATGTAAAACTGTGCTTTCACAGTAGCAATACTGCACTTTTCTGCGCAACAGTTGATCAGTAAGTAATTTTTTTAAACAAGATGGTTGTTTGTTGCTTTTTTTGTTTACCCTAAATGAAAACATTGAAATATGACAATCATTTCCCTTTAAACAAACGAAAAAACACTTATAAAATATTGCTCATGTCTCAGAAACAATGGGATTGAGATTTACAGTCATTTCTGACTTCATTATACAGTATATCACACTACAGTATAAACTTTAAACGCCAGCTTGGTTGTGAAAATCAAGACTTATAGAAACTGAATTCTTGCAGCTCTGAGTTACCATACTTGAATTCCAAGACAAAACCCATCCTGAAAATGACTGGTTGCTTTTAGGACTTGGACAAACATAAATAAATTTTAAAAAAGCTTTAAATAAAAACTGATGGATGTGGAGTTCCACTTTAACGAGGTGCTAAAGTAGACAGTGAAGCGACGACAAAAAGAGCTATGCATCACATGAAGGCAACCAGAGCTAACACGGCCAGGAAACTGTTGGTTTACGAGACACACGCAAAGAAAAAAAACCACACACACACACATCCTGCCAACATTACACTTTGTCATGCAAAGTTTTACATCTATTTGAGTAGACAAATGACAAAGACGACATGTTGCACTGATAAAAATCCACCTGCTCCTGCATTTAGAGGTGCAGCACTAAACCCAGATGGATGCTTGTCTCGGGTGATGACGACAATGGGCAGAATGATGATGGAGCTGCTGGTAGTCATCAGCTCTTATCACACGGTGGTGTCGTTTTCCACTGAGCCAAGGAGATCGTTGTCTCTAACTGTTCTCATCTGCCGATACAAACTGATAAAGACTCCATTAGGCTGCTTTGTGACATTTATGCATGTTTAAATTGCCCAGATGATACTTAAATGGGTAAAGTTTTCATGAAATGAAACAAGATGTGTCATATACATTACTGGGTTTAGATGTAACTTGCTGATACAACTCAAAAGTTTTCTCCTTTTATACATTGCATTACTTTTTTAATGACACAAATACATTTATTTATATATTACTGAATCACACTACGGTGTCTTCTTAAGCACTGATCTTTTTTCCCTCTAGTTAAAAAAAAGGATGATTTCCATGAATAAAACCACGTTTCTAGTGGGTATTTTTAGGTCAGCAGAAAAAAAAGCTGGGGTAAAAAGAACGAGCTTTAAAGCCTAAGTAAAATAATACAATACAATCTGTAAATCTGTTCTCAATCCTGCCTGTAAAACATTCAGGCCCATTCACTAGCATGCTGGAGGGGGAACACAAAATAATCTTAAATGTTCGGTTTTCACTACGGTCAGCACAGTTCACTGTGACACAGTAAACCGATTCATTTCTTTTCCTCATTATTAAAAGCTTTCAACTGAGATGAGGTGATTATTTTTACAGTTTAGTGCTTCCTTTTTATTTAAATTCAGAACCTGAGTGTCCGCACAACTTCAGCTTCGTGTCTCACTCCCACAGAGGATGTCATTTGGAGCCTGCTGGTTGTATTGTTTTTATTTATTAAATTTTTTACATTATGTTGCAATGAGCAGAAGCAGCAGGTCAGGTGGTTTGCACATACCGGTACTTCTGAGTAAGTAAAGCGATAAGACCCAAAGCAGGTTCTTCTGGTTTTCAAATCATTGACAGTCCAAAAAAAGCTCCAGCTCACGACACAATAATGTGACAAAGACGAATGAAAAAGCATACGGTAATTAAAATAATTAAAATATGCAATCCAATAAGGATATTATGAATTATTTAGCTTCACTTTGTTCTTTTTGCACTCAAGAGATCCACCCCATCTAAAACTACAGGACAAATAAATCATTGTTAATTACTTTTGAATGACCTAGTGGCCCCACTGCGACTCATTCCAATTAGGTACAGGTTATTAGTCACCCAGCAGAAGGGAGGGATAGATCATATAGTAACGCTTTAAAAAGCAATGGAGCTCACAGTAACTAAACACAAAGAGGGAAGATGATAATTGATTATTGATTTAGTTTAAAATGGGAACAACTAGACCTGCAGGGCATGGATCTTCCCAACGCTGGAACATTTCAAGGCTTTCATGAACAAAATCTGTCAAAGCTGGAATTCCATCCCAGCTTCGGGGCCTAACCATGGACTCCATTCTGCCAAGCGGGGGGCGGGGGGTCAAGTACACAAGGATCTATTGTATATTGAAGATGAGGGTAGCCTCCACTCAACTCCATTCCACCCTGCCACACATCCACGTCATCAGAGTAGTGAACAATAGAAAGAAAGGCATTACTTTGCCCTTTCTCTCAATTCCTCTACGATCCTGCCAGCCTAAACGCCAGCTTAAATCATAGGCAAAACCCAGAGCCAAGCTTTAAAAGATCACTCGAGCCCGTGCGATCTGGAAACGGGATGAAACACTAACTGCCTGATGACAGCAGTAGGAACTGTCCCTGCTAAAAAGACAGAAATGGACTGAAATAGCAACAGTGGGAAGAGATGAGATTACAATACTGAACGGATGACGAAATAAACAAGTGGACAAGTTCTTGTGCCACATTTCATAAATATTAACCCTCAACACAAGCCTCCATCTGTAACTCTTAATGCTTTCTATCAGTCGTGTCATTCCCAGACCCATTTAGGGCAAAGACCAAACACCAGCACCCTTTAAGAGGCAGTGTCACAGAAAGAGCACACCGACTGTTACCCTGCACTGCTGAGAGATTTAGAGGAGTGTCTGCACTGGGCCAGGGATATTTAAGATGGCTACCATGCTGGCAGGTCTCTTTGAGCCCTTTGTGCTCCCGTCTCAGCTTCTTTAGCTGAGCAGGGAGTTGACACCTGTTCGGGGCCTTGGGGTTCCCAGCACTGAGCTGTTATCTGGCCACGAACACTGGCAGGCTGCCTACTGAGCACTGGGAACAAAAAAAGTGGGTGAAAAAGCAGAGCTGTGCATAAAAGACTTAATATTCTAATTTAATTCATTAATTTTACTAGTTTGGAATATTTTGTTAAACCTTAACATTGATTTTATGAGAGTCTTTCAATTTGTGCCATTGGCTGCCCTTGACTGTTACTTGTTGTAGCCTCCAAGTTATTGCTCCAACCTTTTTCACTTAGTACTGTACATTTTAGCTTTGAGCCAAGTGGTGTTGTGGCGTTTGAAGAAATTACATTTCTATTAGTTCCACCAGTATTTTTTTTAGTTTTTTTTATGCAGGTGACTGAAAATAATTCAAATGATAATGCAAAATAATCTGTCATCTTTACACTTTATTACTGAATCTAAAATTAGGCATTCCTACTTTATGCAAATCTAACCATTGACAATAAATCTATTACGTGTTTTTGATTCGAACTAATCATAAAAACAGCCTGAACAAAAAACTATAAAAACTCCATTGGAAGCTCTGCATGTGTATATTTGCTACAGTGAAGGCAACAATATTAAGGATGGCTGCAAAAGTTACAGCTCGCTCTTCAGTTTTGTTAAGATCAATTAAATCTACGCGGTTGGGACCAATTTTATTTGGCTTCTTTGCACTTTTTGACCAAAGAATCATCCCAAAAAGTAAATTTTAAGAGAAAGCAGGATGTTCGTGGCAAAAATATTTGTAAAGAATACCACGAAATTTCTCAATTTCAACACAAGCGGAAAAAAACTAGATGTCTGCAGAAGAATTGGAACTATGGTGAAGAGAAGTCTGACACAAAAACCACAGTGCTTCTCACGCTCTGAGTGAAAAATGTTATTTTGACTTCCTGCTCCGATGAATAATTATGTCCAAGACAAGTTATGAAGTGGGTGTCTCATCTCCTGACTGAAGTCCTCCATATCCTGCACCATGATGAGTTTTGATCACCTGACTCCATCTGATCCACGTATAAAATGGCAGGCCACTTGCTACATGACTTCACCACTCCAACTCGTTTTCAATGCAAGAGTGCCGACAAGAAGCTCCACATCCCGTCAGCAGAGAGCATGGAGAGGATACAGAGCAGTTTGGTGGGTGGCTGTGAGGAAGTTGGTTATTCAAAGCCTGCCAACAACCCCAACCATGCAGAGTTCCTCTTTTTTATCCTCCAACATCATCTGCATCAATGCACAGAGATGCTCTTCTTCCTCTTGCTGCAGCATGCCAAATAAATACAACTTTTTTGGCACTGTGTGTTGGTAGAACACCACACAGATGCTACAATGGATAATTTGCTGCAAGTATTTTTTATGGAATGAATGTCTTGTTGGGTGCTTTACTTGGCCGTTTACCTCGTAGATAATATAACTTCCACAAGCTGTGAAAGTTTTACCTGTCACTTTTACCAGAATAAAGACTGAAACCCATCCCACAGCTAATTACAGTAACATATTTTTAAAATAATGACATTTATCAGCAGTGCCATCTGTACAGGACACACCCAGCTGTGTGAGTGATGATAATACATGCCCAACAGTTTATTATGGAAACAGCTTTGGTAAAGTTTTTTCCCCCTTCAACTTATTATTTTAGGTGCTGCGTAGCAGCAATGTAATAATTATAATAAATAATAAATGTCCATTTTTGTCATCTGTGTATGTTTCCCATACAAGACAAAATTCGTCTCTGCATTTAACCCAACCACCACCAGGTGGTGCAGTGAGCAGCCATAGAAAGCGCCCGGGGAGCTGGGGAAATGGGTGTGCACTCATAGACACCCCAAGGTTATGACTTTTAAATTAATCAAGGGTTCTGTTCTGATTATAAAACACCCCATGTACTTACAAATAGGGCTGAACAATTCATCGCATTTGCAATAATATCGCAATATGATCAAATGAGATTTTCTAATCGCGAAGGCTGCAATTTCACGTGACACAAATCGTTATCAACACTTAAAAAAAACACCACAAAGACATTTACGATGGTTGCATGGCTAGAATGACAACCAGTGCTTCAACTTCAAGTAAACAAAGTATCAGCCGACAGGGATCACTGACCGAACTGTTTGAACTTCAAACAGTAATTTTTTTATATCTAATTTTTTACATTTATTTATTAACTGTCATGTGAAGTTCAGACAGTAGTTAGGAAGTTCACTTAACATGTTTGCTATTATGTTTATGAAACAAGAAAAAATAGAAATGGTGAAAAGAAAAGGCATAGATTTGTTTGCTTTATTGTAATCTCTGCTTTAAATAAATCTGACATTGTTTATTATGAAACAGATTGATTTATTGCTTCTGTTTGTTGAAAAATACTTGAGAAGATATTAAAAAATAATCGCGTTTTAAATCGCAATTTATAGAAAACAATTGCAATTAGATTATTTTCCAAAATCGTTCAGCCCTACTTACAAAAAATAAATAGTAGGTTTCTGATCAGTGATATTAAAGAGAAAAGATTTGTCCATTTCTTAAAAATTGTTTCAACGTTGGTTCATTTTAATGTTGGTTGTTATTCTGTGTTTTTATTTTATTTTATAATTTACATCTGCATATTTGTTAATTGGTCAAATTAGGCCTAAGATAAAAATGTGTTTGGCACAAACAACAAAAACTGTAAAATCTGAGAAGTACCGGCAAACATATGGTAATGTTAAAAACTTACATTGAAGTTCATAGATTAAAAGAAAAAACATTTTTGCTTCCGATAACTTGTTAGGACTCCGGCTCATTGTGGTCTTTGTGCAACCTAAAATGTTTTTTTGGAATCAGGCCTGCATGAAAGGGGGATCCTTTACTTGAAACAAAATACTGAGACCACAGAGGCTGACACAGTCTATTCTGATGTCATTAACAAACTAATGGAGTGTGGCCACAGATGTGGCAGAGACCCAAGCTTGGTAACATGTGCACATACAGTATTACTACAAACTGTGGGCCTCAGATCCTTCTTAAGAGACCTGACAGAGACCAAGAGCCCATCTTATAATACTGCCAGGTGCAGAAAAGTTTTGGTTTCCATTTACCAGCTGGGAAAATGACTTTTGGCATTTGGAGTGTAGACATTTGAACAGTCTTACAGCGTTGGCTAAGCTACAAACATCACACGTCTACCTAGCCATCTTTCCTTCATTTGAAATGACCAGAAAACATTATGTTTCCAATTTAGTCAAATCGTAAAACAAACCAACAGAAGCAGACATGAAATGCCCTTAAATGTTTGATTTGTACGTGTCAAAACCTGGCACCGATATCACCCGCAGTGCTGCAGGGAGTCAGTATTTAATGCTAGCAGGTTTAAATACAAAGTAAAATTCATCTGAGATACTCTTCACAAAGAAATTTTTTTTGGTCTCCTCATTCATCCAGCAGATCTTTCAAAGACGAGCATCAAACTCAGGAGTCATCCTTGAATGTGAAGGTTTTTGATCAACACGTATATCTGAAGTCAGTCTGTAAACTAGACAGAAACTGTTAGCCTGCAGGTGAAATGTGCAAAGTCATTAACTCAAGCCCACTGAGGTCACTGAAAGTCTGTTACCAGCTACATGCCAACTGCACAGCTGGCTGTCGGTCATAAAAAAGGCAAGTGCAGTCACAGCACATCATCTGTAGTTTGTTTACTGGATGACAGATGGGAGAAAGGTTTAACTTTTAAAAAGCCAGATTGAAAATTAATGATATGATCCATTTAACTTGTAACATTTGGCAGGGCACACTTTGACACACAAGCTGGAAAGTAAAATAATTATCCTATACATAAAGCATCCGTGATGCTCTGGATGGTGAAATGGAGGAAGAAAACTTGTGTGAAGGTAACACTATACAGTATAGGGAATAAAAAATGGAAACCCTCCTATATAATTACTAGTCATAGGGTCTCTGTTGAGCAAGCAAGTAGACATAAAGTGGCCACAGCAAAGCCAAATGAGGGGTCAGCTGTAGTAAAGGGTATATTTAGTCTGCCGATGGCAAGCTTTTTAAAAACAACACACCCTTTCACCGAGCTGCACGGAGGATCTGAAAAACTTCCCTATAAACATGAAAAACAAGTGAAGTAAGCTAACTAGAGGATTACTGTGTGGTGTTCCCCAGCCTAGTGAGTGTGCCTCTGTTGCTCCGTATGAAAACATAATCACTAGGCTCTTTTTCTTTTAATTAAAAGGACGACAAAAGAGGGAAAGTTTTACTATTGACATCTGAATGCAAACAAGTTTAAGAGATCACCTGGAAAAGCAATTTTCCCCAAACCTAAAAATGTTTTTTGTTTTTTCATGCTTAAAGATTTACAGATATCGCTAAGTGCCAGTTTACACAATCAGCATTGATTTTAAGTTAAATCATAGATTTTCTGCAGCAGTTTGGCCATTCTTGCACAAGCATATCAGCAAAAAAGGACTCCTACATCCATGTGCCCTTTGTGACTTCACATCCGCCTTCAACACCACGATTCCTCAGAGCCTGATGGATAAACTACCGTATTTTCCGCCTGAAAAGTCGCACCTCTCTATAAGTCGCTTTGTCCAATTATTGGCAATAAATTGGAAAAATCCATAAACATGTTGCACCTTTATTTAAGTCGCATCTATTATGCGTCACCGCTACGCGACGCGTCATTTGCCCTGCTGAAAATGGCGGCCACAGAAGTACTTTGAACAAGAATAACACGGTAAAAACAATTATTTTTCTGCTGAAAATTATAGCAAAGATGTGTCTTAGCTTAACCGTTCCTTAATAAATTAACATAATGGTCAAATCTGTTGGATTTAAATTGTTTCGCTTTGACGTCTTCCAAACGGTCGCGCGCTGCGAAAATAAATTATAAATAAATCGAATTTTATCTCAAACAATTCCAAGAGCTAACAGTTTGTAAATGACCACCAAGTAATTACTTTCTGTAAGTTTAAAGAAAATCTGTCCTGTGGTTTATGAGCTATTTGCTAAAAAGTACCTGGAAAAACAACAAAGCTAAACGCTGCACATTTATGAAGCTAAAACATAGAATTTTATCTCAAATGTCTCATACAGGTAATAGTTTGTAAATGTCCATCTAGTAATTACTTTCTGTAAGTTTCATAAAAATCTGTCCTGAAGTTCATGAGTTATTTAGATAAATAGTAACCGTTTGTGCTAACAAACACTAAGTTAACAGTAGTTCATACCTCCAGAGCAGGAGGCCGGGCAGCGGCAGAGTGTGTCCGACCAGAGGAGGCTGCCGTCGGACACATGAGGTGGGAACGGTTGGTGTACCCTAGCGGACAAAAGTGGTACTGCACCCCTAGCGGCCAAAAGTGATACTGCACTATTTTTTGCCAAAATGAAAAACGGTCATATCTGAGCCATAAATTGGTCTAAAAATATGGGGAAAAATCCATTAACAAGTCTCACCTCTCTATAAGTGTCAAGGCATGCAAATTAGGCAAAAAGGTGTGACTTATAGACTGGAAAATACGGTACTCACACCAGGACTAAGCCCCTCCCGATACAAGTGGGTCTTGGATTTCTTAACCAGTAAACTGCAGTCTGTGAGGATCCACAACTTCTCCTCCTCCACCATAACCCTCAGCAATGGCTCTCCTCAGGGCTGTTTGTTGAGCCCCCTCCTGTTCACTCTGCACACTGCACCAAACCTTGAACCATTGTTTTCTCTGAAATAAAATGCCTTTGTATCCAGATCACAGAGTGGAGATTTTTGGGAAACCCCCTTGCAAAGGCGTGAAATTGCGTGAGCATGAGCAGTGAATGCAGTACTGTAAATTGATTTTCTGAGTTTGAACGAATAAATGAACAACAGTAACAACAATGGCGGACTGCAGGATGCTGTTTATTCTACTCACCTTTTTCAATATTTAGGGGCAACCAAAACTCATCCTCAATCCAAACAAAGGTCAATGTATTCACCATTTTTGATGTAATGATTTACCTGCCCGAGACTGCATTCACTTCTCATTGAAAGCCAAATCATTAGTGCCAGAAATACAGTACTGTAATCACCTTTTAACAAGATAGTTTTAGGGTTAAGCCTTTTTTTTTTTACTGCACATGTGAAACACACACCTCATCTTACATCCTTCACCACCAAGAAAACAACCTCACTCGACACATACAATAGTTCAGGTCAAAAGTCAATAATTTTAAAAACATCAGTACAAAATACCCTGATGCATGCTCATGCTTTAGATCAGTACAAAAGTTCAACATTTACTATCTGGCATCCTGGCCTGGCATGGAAACTACTGCATTACAGATAAATGTTTTTCCCCATGTTGATTTGCCACAATAAGCATTGGAAAAACACTAATGGGCCTAAATGGCCTTAATCGTCCACAAAATGTGTTCTAGGGACATACTTTTTCCCCAAATACTGTATATCATCATGGGGCTCAGCTTTGATGATTAGTCATCTTTGTAGTAATTATGAATGCTCCGTTTCATTTATTTTAATTACCATTACTATAAATAAATGACATTTGTCATGTTTTGTTTTGCTAGCGGGTTAGATTATTTTCCGATTGAAAAGTTTTACTTGTGAATTTACCTGTGAGACACAGGACATAAGTTGTAAAAAAGGTAGAAAAAATATATAAAATATTGATAAAAGCTAAGCCAGGGAAGATGATGCTCTGTAGCAGGTTTTCTTGTGACCATGTGCCAGTCTTCAATCAGACTTGATGTTATGTGCTAAGCAAGCAAACCCTGTCAGGTTAATTAATTAATCAGCCGAATGATTGAACATGCAATTTTTTTTTTACTTTGTAAATATTCAACAGTCAGCAATATTTAATATGTGCATATTTAACCAATTGTAAAAACAAAAAAATGAAGCAGCTGCAGCTGCAATAATCAACTCCCTAGAGCCTACAATTAAGATTATTTTTAGTGACAATCATTTTTCATATCGTTTAAATATCCAAGCTCTTCTAAGGGTTGGTAAATACACATTTCTTAAATTAAGCAAATACATTTTTAAAATGAAAATATAGCAAAATGTTTGTTTTTTAACTGATGCTGTGTGTCAAGAATTAGCTGCTCTGATTTCTAAAGATCAGCCACAGAAAAAAAACAAAAAAAACAACAACTATCTGTCAACCTCTAGTCAGACTGCAATTGATTTAAAAACCGGATTCCAAAAAAGTTGGGACACTAAACAAATTGTGAATAAAAACTGAATGCAATGATGTGGAGATGGCAAATGTCAATATTTTATTCGTAATAGAACATAGATGACAGATCAAAAGTTTAATCTGAGTAAATGTAACATTTTAAAGGAAAAATATGTTGATTCAAAATTTCACAGTGTCAACAAATCCCAAAAAAGTTGGGACAAGTAGCAATAAGTGGCTGGAAAAAGGAAATTGAGCATATAACGAACAGCTGGAAGACCAATTAACACTAATTAGGTCAATTGACAACATGATTGGGTATAAAAAGAGCTTCTCAGAGTGTCAGTGTCTCTCAGAAGCCAAGATGGTAAGAGGATCACCAATTCCACCATTGTTGCGCAGAAAGATAGTGCAGCAATACCAGAATGGTGTTACCCAGCGTAAAATAGCAAAGACTTTTAAGTTATCATCATCAACCGTGCATAACATCATCAAAAGATTCAGAGAATCTGGAACAATCGCTGTGCGTAAGGGTCAAGGCTGTAAAACTCTACTGGATGCTCGTGATCTCCGGGCCCTTAAACGTCACTGCACCTCAAACAGGAATGCCACTGTCAAGGAAATAACAGAATGGGCTCAGGAATACTTCCAGAAAGCATTGTCAGTGAACACAATCCACCGTGCCATCCGCCGTTGCCAGCTGAAACTCTACAGTGCAAAGAGGAAGCCATTTCTAAGCAAGCTCCACAAGCTCAGACGTTTGCACTGGGCCAGGGGTCATTTAAAATGGAGTGTGGCAAAATGGAAGACTGTTCTGTGGTCAGATGAGTCACAATTTGAAGTTCTTTATGGAACACTGGGACGCCATGTCATCCGGACCAGAGAGGACAAGGATAGCCCAAGTTGTTATCAACGCTCCGTTCAGAAGCCTGCATCACTGATGGTATGGGGTTGCATGAGCGCTTGTGGCATGGGCAGCTTGCATGTCTGGAAAGGCACCATTAATGCAGAGAACTATGTTCAGGTTCTAGAACAACATATGCTCCCATCTAGACGTCATCTCTTTCAGGGAAGACCCTGCATTTTTCAACAAGATAATGCCAGACCACATTCTGCAGCAATCACAACATCATGGCTACGTAGGAGAAGGATCCGGTACTGAAATGTCCAGCCTGCAGTCCAGATCTTTCACCTATAGAGAACATTTGGTGCATCATAAAGAGGAAGGTGCGACAAAGAAGGCCCAAGACGATTGAACAGTTAGAGGCCTGTATTAGACATGAATGGGAGAGCATTCCTATTTCTAAACTTGAGAAACTGGTCTCCTCTGTCCCCAGACGTCTGTTGAGTGTTGTAAGAAGAAGGGGGGATGCCACACAGTGGTAAAAATGGACTTGTCCCAACTTTTTTGGGATTTGTTGACGCCATGAAATTTTGAAACAACATATTTTCCCTTAAAATGATACATTCTCTCAGTTTAAACTTTTGATCTGTGATTTGTGTTCTATTCTGAATAAAATATTAGATGTTGGCACCTCCACATCATTGCATTCAGTTTTTATTCACAATTTGTTTAGTGTCCCAACTTTTTTGGAATCCGGTTTGTAATTAGAACTTAATACTTGCAGGCCTAATGGTATGAGTTTCCAGACCGGCTATGGCCTGCTGGTCTTCAGTTGATCATCAACACATCTTTTTCTGTAGATAACTACAGTTTTACTAAGTTATAAAATCCTATTATGATCAAATGTGAATAAGAACTTAAAAACTTCCAGTGGGAAGCAGTGCTGTTATTAGGAAACTAACATGAGACACAACTGAGTAGACATGTTTTTCTCTGGGAATATTAATAATTTACAATATAATCTGGGGTCATATGAAAGCCACTCGTCACAGAAAAGCCAAAAACGTTTGCCTTGATGTGTTTTTTTCATCAAGTCTAGTGAGATGCCAGCTTGGCCTTGGGGTGTATAAAGTGGGACTATTTTTGGAAGCTGTGAAAGCCCAGCTGAAGGGCTTGTGGTTTCAAGCAGGGGAATAATTGTCAAATTGATGGTAGTTTTTTATTTTTTTTTACAGCACCAGCCAAGTGCAGGTGACTTCAGCTCCCAGAAAGGAAAATGTCTGGGTTTTAAATTGACTGAACACTGACATGACTGTGAGCTTTGTTTTTACATTTCTGGCTGGACAAATATGAAAAAATAAAACAGTCTTTCAAATGACAACTTCAAGGTTTTCCCACCAGTCAGGAAACATTTGAGGGAGCTGTAACCATCACTACAAGTCTGCTGTATTTTTCCCAAACGCTTTCTGTCCTTCAACAGGACTCCTTTCTCTTCTGCTTTTCTTTCAAGGCAGTCTTCAGCAGGCACTGATTTCACAGTGGTAATTTTGGATGCAGACACACAAACCTCCTTTGGAGTGTCGTCTGAAAACTCAACCCATCACCCAGAGGCTGCAACAACACCAACAGTGTGTCCTCCTGAACTTTGCATACAAGTACACAGAGCACTCATTTCACAGTTTCTTTAGAGGGATAAACAATACAAAGCCAAGTCTTAAACTTTAAACACCTATCACGCCAAGTTCTTGTGATCTGGCCAGCAGATTTGGGTCAATCGCTCATTTTGCGCAGCACAAACTGCATACAGTTTACTAATGATGGGAGAAAACCATTCACTCCACAAAAGCAGAGTGGTCCATTTCCCAGAGGAGAAACCAAAAGTTTGGTTCCTTTAATTTGTGAGTTGTAACCACATATACAATAGCTAACTAATAAACAAAATTTGTGGCTGAAAAATAAATTGTATGCATTTCTTTATAAAATATTGAATGTTTTAACTGTGCTATTCATGGTTTGATTCATCAGCCTGCCTCTCACCGAAAGTGTCTCCACACAGGTATGTTGACGGAGGCATAATCCATGAATAAAGCCGCAATCACAGCAGAAAGCAGGGCTGAACCGGCGCTACCAATCAATAATTTAACAGATGGGTTTTTCATCAACATCAGTGAGATGTGCGACCAGTCATAGGAGGATGACAGAAAGAGATCACGGTCTATTTATGAAACTGTGCAGAGAACAGAAAGAACCATTACCGGTAGATTCAGGAAGCAGAAGTAACTTTCAACGAAACAGAATGAAAACCTTTAAAGTCCTTTAAATGATGGAGTAGTTCGGAGTTTAAGAGCAGGACTCAACAGCTGACCCTGTATCTGGATGGGAAACGCATCCTTTTAAGTTTACAATTGTTTGTGGGGCAGGGGAAGCATCATCGTGCATAGATAGTTTGTTGAGGCAAGACAAAGTTGTGTGCTTTTTACTTCCTGCTGCATTGGTCTCTTTTGACAGTAGAAAACACCTATGGCATATAATTTACATTAAATTGTAATTAAATCTGACTTTCTGCATTTATTTTAAACTAATTAAAAACCTGTATGATATGTTTTGATTACTATCTCATCTAAAACATTTAGTTGGCTTCTTGTTAGCCCTTCATGTGGCACTAAACAGAGTTTTGTTTTTTATCTGTTAATCAGATTTTTCTTGTGATGCAACACAAGGACATTACATTATTAGAGAGGCGTCATGAATTCGGTGAATTTCACCATCTGATCCAGGAGCTGCGCGCAGACGAGGAGCGCTTTCAGCGGTACTTCCGTGTCACCCGCGCCCAGTTTGACGATCTGCTGTAAGTTTCTCCTCAGAAAATATCCACAAACTCCAAGCCCTTTGGTGTAAATTTGATGATTCTTTTCTCTTGTGGCACCTGAGTGTCATCCTCTTGTTTGCTCTTAACGTCAGACATTTTTGTGGTCTTGAATTATTTCACAAAGTCCAAAGCTGAATAGCATATTGAGAGTCCATGGCATAAAGCACAAACACACCTCTTCTTTAAAGATGTTGACTTGAGTGGGCAAACATTTCCAGGATGGGCGTCGGCACACGTCTGGATCCAATTATACATCAATTTGTTGTATCAAACTCATTTTTTCAGTCTTTGCAGTGAAATAATGTTAAACTCCAATAGTTTCACCGTTTTCCTTTACGGCTTAAACAATATTGTCACATACCAGCTTTGATGAATGAGTGATGTTGACTTTCCAGGCCTGATGCAGCCAGTTGCTTGATTTCTTCAAAAAACAATAACTTTTGTGATGGTAATCCTTGAGATCCGTGAATCCCCCATGTCAATTGATGAGGGATAAATCCTTTTAATCCACATGCAGGTTCCTTACTTGATCCATGGGGATGGTTTTTACTTTTGTAGTGGCAATTGTTTGCCTCACCAAACATCCAATATGTCCATTGAAGCCACTACAATCTTTGGATTGACAAAGATGATAACCTGAACTTCCTAACCTTTGCAGTTCCAATTACAAACCAGATTCCAAAAAAGTTGGGACGCTAAACAAATTGTGAATAAAAACTGAATGTAATGATGTGGAGGTGCCAACATCTAATATTTTATTCAGAATAGAACACAAATAACAGATCAAAAGTTTAAACTGAGAGAATGAATCATTTTAAGGGAAAAATCTGTTGTTTCCAAATTTCATGGCGTCAACAAATCCCAAAAAAGTTGGGACAAATCCATTTTTACCACTGTGTGGCATCCCCCCTTCTTCTTACAACACTCAAATGACATATGGGAACAGAGGAGACCAGTTTCTCAAGTTGAGAAATAGGAATGCTCTCCCATTCATGTCTAATGCTGGATCCCCACCGCACGCATCTCGCGCAGCCGAAACAGCCACTTTACATTGAAAGTCTATGAGGGACGCGNTTCAAACTTTGTTTGAATTTATAGTTAGCAATCAAATCAAATCAGGGAAAAAGCAGCAGAGAAAACCTTCAAAATATAGAATAAAGCAACTTTTATGAAGTACAGGACCTGGCTGATGGGAAGCAAAGTGTAAAGAAGAGGTGGGTGCATCAAGACTTTTGAATAGTAGCTTCTTAGTTTTTTTTTATTTTTTTTTTTTTTTAGATGAATGCCATTCGGTGCAGGCTGAGTCTTGATAGCCCGCGTTGCTGTCTGAACCTGCAAACAGCAGCTTCTGCAGCGCCGCTACAGGATGTGAACGAGTTCCTGGAAGCCAGACGAGAGCGATGACTCAGGACTGACATCACTGATGCAAACCATGACATCCAACGCAAACTATTTTTGAACTGGTGCAGTTTGAAAGGTTTTATTCTGGTGGTTTTCCAGATATACTGATGAGCACCTCTGAAACATGGCATGCACTAAATGTCAACAAAACACTTTTATTTACTTCATTTACGCAACATGTCTGAGCAGAAATACATGAAAACCGCTGGATTTCATCCGTCAGCGTCGGCTTGGGTTTCCTGAACTGACTGCAGGAGGATAAACTGAGCACATCTCATCTCTCTGCTCTTTATTTAATCCACTTGTTTGTATTTGTAATCATTTCGACCTTAACAAGTGTTTTTGTCTCTCCTCCCATAGAAAGTTCACCTGGACCTGTCGTTCTTTTTGTTTCTCCTTCCTGTTCCTCTCAAGCCCGAAGCGGATGGCCGCTCGTCCTGAGCCTGGTTCTGCTGGAGGTTTCTTCCTGTTAAAGGGGAGTTTTTCCTTCCCACTGTCTCCTGTGTGCTTGCTCAGGATGGGAGACTGCGAAGAGGTGGATTCAAAACAATCTGCTGCTTCCTTATAGAGATAACTTTTACTAATTGACTTTTTTATCGTTCGTATCACATGTGGAACATGAGGTGGAACAAAATAATGTACCGTACTCAAGATCCCAGTTACATCCAACAATAGCAAAAATATAAAGTGTAAAAATAAACCATGCATAAGGATCTAAGATAAACACTGACATACGCTAAAAAAACGTCAAACTGTACGCTAAATTATCTAAGATGTTATGTTGCTAAACACCACTAATGTTAAACAATACAGCGTATCAACAGCAGCAAGAACATGAGTCTGTGTGAGCAGATGGTTATGAATGAATACAGCAGCATGAGATCAGCAGAATGAGATCAGCAGCATGAAATAGTCACAAATCACCAATTAAAGTGGCATTACAGTGATTTTTTTTTAAATAAACTGAATTAAGTCACTTCAGTTGTTTACAACGTAAACAAAAACAAAGTAGCATCTGTTCATATCAACTTACAACTTTAGCATATTATTAATCAATGTGAAATCGAGTGTGTGGTTTTTGTTTGTCACTTTCTGAAATAGTTATTTTCTTGTGCTGGTGAAGATTCTCAGTCGTCCATGATGAAATCAAAAAAGGCGTTCAATACAGGACTAACAAAGTTCTCTGAGTAGCCTCTGTTGTTGTTTGGGAGGTGTTGTTTGTCAATTTACATACAGTTTTGTGTCTTCTAACATAGGGAACCTCCTACTGTTAAGGTGTGATCTTTCAATTTACATGTATGTGTTACAAACCCCCTTTTGTTAAGCTGGGATGTGTCGTTTTGTCAATTTAAATAGAATGGGCATGTTAGTTAATTTGTGGTGTTATTTCAGTTTCCAATTTCATATGTTGGTGCGTGACTTGTAAGCCTGTATAAAACTTCTCGTTCTCACAGCTTCCATTCAGAATTGAAAAAGACTTCTGGACAGAAGTCGAAACGTTTTCTGCAACAAATAAAGTCCAGTTGATCCTGTATTGAACGCCTTTTTTGATTTCATCATGTCCTGGACGACTGAGAA
>JBBPBX010006318.1:0-14142 GCA_038048925.1 Garcialebias charrua
GGCTTGTGATCAGAAGGTTGCCGGTTCAACTCCCTGGACTGACAACATTAAAATGTGGGTGGAAAAGCTGCAACATCACCTGCCTCATTTGCCCCACTCTGGGCCCTTGAGGAAGACACTTAAGCATCCGGCATAAAAACAATTGTCAAGTCTTCATTTGAGTTACCGGTGGTTCTGTGGTGACCCCTGAAGCATGGAGCAGCTGATAGAAGAAGGAAAAAAAAAAACTCTAATGCAAAACTTTTAGCTTAAAAAGTTGGGGGGAAAAAATCATTAGAATGAACCTTTAAAGAAATTTGGAGTTTGCAGCAACCTTCTTTGGTTTAGGCCTCGTGTGCTTGACTCATATCCCTCAGTGTTAAGATTGTTTTCCACATGAATTTGTTTAAACAGCGCTCTGCTCTAAAGATTGTTTAGACATTTTGTTTTCTAACATGGTCATAGCCACACATTTTTTCCAATTTATTTTAAAATATCCGTTTTCATTTTTCAGCTCATTTGCCCTGGTTTGTACGGTCATTAGCCAAAAAGCCAACTGAACGAATAATCACCGGTAAATAAATTAACAAGCATTTTCCACTGATTCATTGACAGAAAAGTTAAGTACAGTAAACTCCACGGTCCAGTCCATGAATGATACTGGGTGCAGGCGATTCATTTGTTCACAGTGTGCGCTGCTGCAGTTGATATAAAGGTGCAACTCTTCCAGTGTTCCCATCACTGCTGCATGAGGAATTCTGCAACCAGCCCCACTCTCACCAAGGGGCTCGTTTGGCAAAGCAAATATTGTCACACACATGCGCACCCAAAACACACCTATGCAGTCACACATCTACACAAAGTCATAACTCACGCGCAAAGACATAGAGCACAGCTTTAGTGCATACACACACACACACACACAAATATGATGATGGGAGTTGTTGAGGTGTTTTATACGAGCAAAGGCCTGTTCCTTGTCTGCCGTATTTTACCTCTTCAGCGTGCATGTGTGTGTGTGTGTGTGTGTGTGTGTGTAAATGTGTAAAAAATAATAGCCTGAGACATTATCTTCCAGCCATGACAGCTATAATTGTGAAGCACATTAAAATGGGTGCAGGGTGACACCTCTAACCATCTTCTATTAAGAAACACACACAGTCAACAAACTAACCCTCCCCTCCTGATACGGCTCTCTACACACACCAACACACACACATACACACACACACAGAGAAAGGTGGTTTCATTGTGGTCAAACAAGAAAATGAGCAATTCCAAGCCCCGTCAAGCTGAGTGCTTCAGGAAGGGCCAGTATGGCTAATGTGTACATGTTGATGTCTTGATTATACGTGTCAGATATGTTCTCAGCAGACAGGTCTGTCTGAGATGAAAAGAAAAAAAAAACATTTTTCATGTATAAAAAATCAAATCGGAAAAAAGGAAATAAGCAGAACTGCCAACTTTCTTTTGAATGCTGTTGAACCTTACGTTTTTCATTTGTTATCTGAACAAAGATTTATGATAAATGAACATATAGATGAAGAGACCCAAAGACAAACTTTTTTTTTATCTTGCTTTGTTAAAATTGACAATATAAAATAAGAACACACACAAGTACTCCTTTGTTAAAGTTCTGATTTCATGTTTCCACCTAAGTTTAGTGATTGTTGATCTTTACACATTCTGAAAGCTGAAACCTGAGTTCAGACTCAGAGTTTCTCCGATATTGACAGATTCTTCTAAGGCTTAAACTTCTGAGTACAAATGGAATACACCAATAGTTCATGATCGTGTTGAGTATGAGGTTCTGATTGTCTCAAGCCACTTTACTTGGTGGCACCTGACTCACAGACTCAGCACACAGAGGCACAAATCTGTGCAACAGATAAACCAACACAGCTTTGATTGAGAACAAACGCGAGGGCGGTGTGTCTTTTTTAGATCTTATTCTCTGTTCTCTCTAAATACTTTTACCTTCCAAGGCCACATGAAAAAAAAAAAGTTATACTGTAAGATCACATGCATAGAAGGATTTAACATGGACAAGTGGGCACTTGTAGGAGAATTCAATTGGTCTCCCCCCAATGCTCACAGTCTCTGTGTGTGTCACAGGACATGCCAACCTTAATGCCTTCCAATCTTCTCTTCACCACACACTCTTGCTGCTCATGTAAAGACCCGCGGACAGGGATGTCCACAATCTACTGTTCGGTCCCTCCCTCTCTCCTGGCTTCTTCTTCTTTTAATCCTGGTTTTTCTTTGTTTGTTTTTTTCAATTCCCACACGTGACCTCTTTTTCAATCCATTATTTAAACCATCGGCTTGTCTCCAGTAATCACTCATCTTGTGTTTCTGGCTAAGTTTGATCTTTTTATACCATACCATACCATTTTATTTATAAAGCACTTTAAACAGGAACAAGTCCACACAAAGTGCTGGACAAACAAACACGCAACAGGCAACACAGACAATGAGGTACAACACGAAAAACATAAAAACATTGCAGATCATAAATAAAACGATCCAATACAAATCAGCTGGCATTGAAAGCGATGGAGTAGTAGTGAGTTTTTAACCGGGATTTGAAAACCGAGAGGGAGGGGGCCTGTTTGATGAGCAGCGGTAACTCGTTCCAGAGTCTTGGGCCTGCTACAGAGAACGCCCTGTCACCCCTGCGCTTAAGGCGAGTTTCTGGAACTATTAAGAGTACCTGATCCTCTGACCTCAAAGCACGTGGAGGGACATATGGGTGTATCAGATCCGAGAGATAGGCGGGGGCGAGACTGTTCAGCGATTTGTAGACATACATGAGAATTTTGAATTGGATTCGAAGATGAACCGGTAGCCAGTGAAGGGAGGCCAAGACTGGTGTAATGTGCTCTCTTTTGCGTGTGCTGGTTAAAAATCGGGCAGCTGCGTTCTGAACCAGTTGTAATCGTGCAATGGTGGCTTGACTGACGCCAAGCAGAAGGGAATTGCAGTAATCCAGCCTAGATGTAATGAATGCGTGAATCACTGTCTCCAGGTTGTTTTTGGATAATATGGGCTTCAGCTTAGACAGACGCCTTAGCTGGAAAAAAACAGGATTTGACGATCATGTTTACATGACTGTTGAGTTTCATGAAGGATCCATTATCACTCCCAAATTTGTGACTTTTTGTTTATTACCGGTAGTTGTTCCTCAGTTTCTTCCATTAATCCTTGGTTTTCTTGAGCATATCTCTCCACGGAGAGTTTTGCTTTTGGTCTTATTTCCAGCCTCCTGCTCCATTCTCCCTGTCTGCTGGTGAAGATTCTCAGTCATCCAGGACATGATAAAACCACCTTTTGAGAACAGAGTAGCTGCTTCTGTGAATTACAGTAACAAAGACCTTAACAAACCCCCTACTGTTAAGGTGTGATGTGTTGATTCGTCAATTTACATAGGATGGGTATGTTATCTCAGGTATGTGTGGGCATTATCTCAGCTTCCAATTTACATAGGCTGGTGCGTGGCATGTCAGCCTGTATAAAACTTCACTGTCACACAGGCTGTTCCTTTGTATTGAAAAAGCCCTTTGGATAGAGGGTGAAACGTTTTCTCTAACAAATAAAGTCCAGTTGTTTTTGTATTGAGCGCTTGTTCTGATTCTCCCTGTCCTTTCTTTTTTCTTCATCCTGACTGAAATCAAATCTAATGTTCCCAATCAGTAAACAGTGGTTTTAGTTCAGCCATCCTCCTACTGTGTCCTCTCCTCTCTACAGCTTTCTATTTGTCTCGGTGTATGTGTTCTGCACCCCGCGCTGCTACCTTAGCAGCACTCCCCACTGGGTTTTTTCTGCCTGCCATGTTGAGTTTTCAATTGGCCAATAAGAGTAAACACCAGTTACCAAGCAGCAATCTCACACGTTGACTGAGTGTGTGTGTGTGTGTGTTTTACAATTTTGCTGTTTCTTCTTTATCGGTAATTTTAGAATGTGCTCAGAAGAATCTAAAGTGAGACAACACCTCCGGTGACAGATTGTGTGTGGTATTGTGAGGTGAGTAGCTTTTAAAGATCCACTGACGTGATTTTTCTACTATTCATCAAATTGCTCAAAATATATATATATTATCATTTAAATATGTTAATTTTTGCAAACAAAATGATAAATCACTTTAATTTTGCTTTAAAAGTGATTTTGAACTTCAAGCCGTGTTTAATCATGGGAAATCCGTTTACACCTGAACGCACCATCTGTGATGTAATGTGCAGAGTGAGAGGCAGAGGGCTCCAGTCTCTTCAATAGCAGACATTTTAAAACCTGACTAATTTAGCAATCTAGGTGAAGATTTAAGCTATTTGTCTTCATTTTGGGAAGCAGAAAATAGTTTGGGTGATGGAACAAGAAACAGCAGGATCTAATTTAGATCTGATGCCGTATCAGACTTACTTTTATGTGAGCTGCTCATACCGTGACAAGCCAAGAGCTCTGCCTCAACTCTGCACATGACATCACAGATGGTGCGTTCGGGTGTAAACGGATTTCCCATGATTAAACACAGCTTGAAGTTCAAAATCACTTTTAAAGCAAAATTAAAGTGATTTATCATTTTGTTTGCAAAAACTAACATATTTAAATGATAATATATATATATTTTGAGCAATTTGATGAATAGTAGAAAAATCACGTCAGTGGATCTTTAAGGTATTTGTATGAGATTGTGTTGCTGCAAAATACAAGTTGAGAACAATAATGATTTACAAAATCTATGTTGTTTTACACATTCAAGTTTGTATAAGGAAATAATACTAATCATTACGGTGAATACTGTAAACACTATGGTCTTATTCAAAGACTACTGACTCTCAGGTGGGTGAGACATGAGATAAATCTATATCTTTACATTTTGCTTGCATAAATAGAGCATTTGGTGTATTTTAGAGCTTGGATTTGTGCACTCTCCAGTTTTAAACTGTTAAAATTCACTGAAAGGAAAGAGAAACATTCTCAACTACAAAATAGAAGTCTAGCTGCTTTGCTTTTGAAACATTTTGAATTGACCATGTTTTCAGCTTGTTTTCCTGTCTCTCACTTGTTCCATTGACTTGTTTCCATCAGTTATCCTTGCCCTTCACTAAATCATTCAACTTAATCTGAACCCTAGACTCACCTGCTCTCACTCAGTAATCAATCATACCTGCATACTTATACTTTAGGTTTATCGTAGATGATTCTTACGTCATAGTGTACTGAAAGGAAAGCTCTACAGGGAGTGGTGAAGACTGTTGGAGTCAGCCTCCCCACCATCTACCTCCAGATGCAGGAAGAGAGGGCCACCTGCATCATGAAAGACCCCACTCACCCAGCACACACACTTTTTGCCCCGCTCCCCTCAGGCAGGAGGTTACCGAGCATTAAGTGTAGAACCACCAGACTGAAGAACAGCTTCTACCCTGAAGCTGTTAGACTCATGAATCCCTAACCAGAATAATCACTGTAAGAAAAAAACATCTCTGTAATGCCACTTTAATTGGTGATATGTGACTTATCAGTGCTGCTGATTATCCATGCTGCTGATCTCTTGCCTTTAAGCTGCTGTATACCCATCTGCTCACAAACTCATGTTCGGGCTACTGTTTAATACACTATATTACTTTACATTTATTAGTGTTTAGCGTATATCTTAGATCTTTGAATACCGTTTCTTTCTATACTTTATATTTTTGCTATGTTTGGGTGTGATTGGGACCTTGAGTTCACAATTTTATTCCACCTCATGTACCACATGTGAAGCGAATGACAATAAAGAACCTTGAACCTTGATCTGGAAAGTTTCCCTGTGTCTCTTAGTTTCTGTGCTGTAACTTTTGCTGACTCGTTAGCTCTTTTTGTGATCAACGTTTCAAGTTTTACTAATCTACCCACACGGGTTTGCCTTTGGTCTTTATTTTCACTGCAACTTAATCTCTGATGATCTTTGAAGACACCAGTGAACGAAAATAATGGAAAATGGTAAATGGAGCTTATTTATATAGCGCTTTCCAGCCCCCTGTGAGGAGCCCCAAAGCGCTTTACAATACCAGCCATCCACCCATTCATTCAGACATTCATACACCAGTAGTGGTAGCCTGCCTTGCAAGGCGCCATCCAGACCTACCTCGGGGTTAAGTGTCTTGCCCAGGGACACAACGACACATGGTGGGCGAATGAGGGATTCGAACCTCCAACCTTCCGATCAGGGGTCGACTGCCATTACCACTACACCACGGCTGCCCAAATGGAACAAAATTTAGGAACAAAATGGTTGCAAAGAAATGATTAACGTTAGACAACAAAAGCAAAACTGGTATTTAAATTTTAAATGTACTATGCAAGACCAGACAAGATTATCAAACCTACATCTTAGCACGACAAATCTACTAAAAAATGTACAGATTTAAGTACGGTATAGAAAAAGAAATTATGGACTGAAAATTAAAAAAAAGTTAGCGTCACAGTTGTGAGAAAAAGAAAAGAACCTCAAGCATGCATATACTTTAATTTTAGTCACACATACTGCTGGACTGAAGTGTTGCTCTGAAGCCTTGTTAAACCATCTAACTGAGCAGCAGCACATGCTTAGATGCTGTTGGTGCGTTTGCTCCAATCATCTCCACTACCGCACACACTAATACAGTACACAGACATTGAAACGTTATAGTGTTACTAAAATAAGAAATGATTCCTTCTTTAGTCTTGCCCCTCAGTCCATTCCAAACCCTTTTATCTCCCCTAATTTGATTGTTAGAAACATGCACACACATTAGTGTGTATTCGTGGGCGTGAGTATAATGCCTTTGTGGTTCACACAACCATGTTCTCCCTAAAGTGGTAAATCAGTGCTCTGTTAATTGGAAGGAACAACATCAACACTTTGGTAGTATATAATGTTTTATGTTTGTTTATTACCACCTTCAGTGTTCATCGCCACATATGTTTGGAATTTTATGTGCGCCCCCGTGTTGTGGCTTGCGTGTGTGAGGATATGTACTGCATTATGAGCATAATGAGATGCTGTAGACAAGAAGGGACTGGAAAAGCGCAAAGCAACAAGAGCATGATAAGCTTCTTAACGATGATCGCTCAGTGTGCAAGAGTGTGGCATTGTGTATGCATGAGACGCATGTGTGTATCTCTCTTGAGCCTCTCCACTCACAGGCAGAACACAATCTACGCACCTCTCATTTGCAATCAGTAATTAGAATGCTAATTAGCCCCTGGGATCTAACGGGAACTAGTGTATTACAAGAGCCTGATTAGGACTTCTTTATTCCTATGGGAGGGATTTACACTCGCATGCTATTGGCTCAAACACCTGTCAGTCATGACTTCTTTTCCAACTGGGCGTGACTAAAAATGAAATGTAGAAAAAAACTGAATAATACTTTCGGAGCATTGGCACACAGCAAACTACAATATTTATCCAGCAACCAAATAAGTGTTCACCTCAGATGAACACTCACTGCTCAAACTTGGTCAACAGCCTCAGTTAACATAATTGATAATAGATACCAGCTAACAGGTCATGGTCCCATCTTTGACTTGTGTCTTTGTAACTTATCCCAATCTGATCCAAGACAACTGATGCACTTAGTGCTTTAGGAAACTTCCATCCATTCATTATCTTTTACCCACTTCTTCCATTTTGGAGCATGGGGGTCGCCGGTACCCATGTCCAGCAATCACTGTGCGACGGGCAGGGTACACCCTGGACAGGTCTCCAGTCCATCACATGGACACATAGAGACAAACGAGACAAACAACCATTCACTCTCTCACTCACACCTAGAGACAATTTAGAGTTACCAATCCGTCTAACATGCATGTTTTTGGTCTGTGGGAGAAAACCTGAGTACCCTGAGAAAACCCATGTGTGTACGGCGAGAACATGCAAACTCCATCCAGAAAGGCCCCCCAGCCGGGATTTAATCCACGCCGCCTGTGAACATCTTAACATGCAAAAGGCTGGAATTTGTATTTATTGATTTTGGAAGCAAAGAATGATAAGAACACTGACAATAATACAATTTGCAACAAAGCTGACATGTCTGGAATACATACTAGACAGAAATAGTGATAGAAGCATTGGGGTAGTGTTATCAGGCAGTTACCTGAGCTTCTAACCAGCAGCCAAAACAGTGAGTTAAGATCAACAGACTCAGAGGATACGTCTAACACTCATTAAACAATAATTCCAGCACATGACCGAGTTAGAAAGGGGTAACATTGTTGATTTGTCTGAGGATGGGTGGTGTCTTATGTTGAGCATGACACCTTCACCTGCCATCCACTCTTTACAACACATGCCATCCTTCACTGTTTCTTAATGACTGCCATCCTCCAGACCATTCCATGCGTAGGCTGCCATTAAAGCCAACACAAGGAAGGCTGTGTCAAGTGTGGGGCCAAAATCAAGAGGAATAGATAAATGACAAGTGGTGTCATGTGTGGTTTAGTGTACTAAATAGCAAAGTGCCATGTCAATGACATCCTGCATCTGCATATGAACCCTAACTCCACAGAAGACAGCAGCAGGATATGTTTTTTTTAACAAGACGGCACCTGCATGCATATCTGTAGACTGCCTGTGTCATGTTGATGTCCTCCCATTGCCAGGTCCCTTGAATCAAACAAGAAGGAATTGCTCGGACGTTAACTCCAACTCACAGTGTCCATCTACCCTTATCCACACCAGGTCAGAGTGAGAAGAGACCATCTAGCAACGGTATGTAAGTATATATGTATGTATATGTATATATATATATACATACTGTATATATACATATATACACATATATACACATATACATATAGATATTTTTCATTCATTCATTCAACCTTTATTTATACAGGCTATCCTCATTGAGCCACGGGGACTCATTTACAAGAGGAACCTGTCTCACTCACACCTAGGGTCAATTTTAGAGTTACCAATCAACCTAACATGCATGTTTTTGGACTGTGGGAGGAAACCGGAGCACCCGGAGAAAACCCACGCATGCACGGAGAGAACATGCAAACTCCACCCAGAAAGNTCTCCCTTTGTCACTTAAGTTGAGTGACGTCACGAACCGTCGGTGGTCCTCAAGGGCCACCACCCTGCATCCATCGATGGTCCTCGAGGGCCACCACCCTGCATCCGTTGGTGGTCCTCAAGAGCCACCACCCTGCATCCGTTGGTGGTCCTCAAGAGCCACCACCCTGCATCCGTTGGTGGTCCTCAAGAGCCACCACCCTGCATCCGTTGGTGGTCCTCAAGGGCCACCACCCTGCATCCGTTGGTGGTCCTCAAGAGCCACCACCCTGCATCCGTTGGTGGTCCTCAAGAGCCACCACCCTGCATCCGTTGGTGGTCCTCAAGAGCCACCACCCTGCATCCGTTGGTGGTCCTCAAGAGCCACCACCCTGCATCCGTTGGTGGTCCTCAAGGGCCACCACCCTGCATCCGTTGGTGGTCCTCAAGAGCCACCACCCTGCATCCGTTGGTGGTCCTCAAGGGCCACCACCCTGCATCCGTTGGTGGTCCTCAAGGGCCACCACCCTGCATCCATTCGGTGGTCCTCAAGGGCCACCACCCTGCATCCGTTGGTGGTCCTCAAGGGCCACCACCCTGCATCCATCGGTGGTCCTCAAGGGCCACCACCCTGCATCCGTTGGTGGTCCTCAAGGGCCACCACCCTGCATCCGTCGGTGGTCCTCAAGGGCCACCACCCTGCATCCATCGGTGGTCCTCAAGGGCCACCACCCTGCATCCATCGGTGGTCCTCAAGGGCCACCACCCTGCATCCGTTGGTGGTCCTCAAGGGCCACCACCCTGCATCCATCGGTGGTCCTCAAGGGCCACCACCCTGCATCCGTCGGTGGTCCTCAAGGGCCACCACCCTGCATCCGTTGGTGGTCCTCAAGGGCCACCACCCTGCATCCATCGGTGGTCCTCAAGGGCCACCACCCTGCATCCATCGGTGGTCCTCAAGGGCCACCACCCTGCATCCGTTGGTGGTCCTCAAGGGCCACCACCCTGCATCCATCGGTGGTCCTCGAGGGCCACCACCCTGCATCCGTCGGTGGTCCTCGAGGGCCACCACCCTGCATCCGTCGGTGGTCCTCGAGGGCCACCACCCTGCATCCGTCGGTGGTCCTCGAGGGCCACCACCCTGCATCCGTCGGTGGTCCTCAAGAGCCACCACCCTGCATCCGTTGGTGGTCCTCAAGGGCCACCACCCTGCATCCGTCGGTGGTCCTCAAGGGCCACCACCCTGCATCCATCGGTGGTCCTCAAGGGCCACCACCCTGCATCCATCGGTGGTCCTCAAGGGCCACCACCCTGCATCCGTCGGTGGTCCTCGAGGGCCACCACCCTGCATCCGTCGGTGGTCCTCAAGGGCCACCACCCTGCATCCGTCGGTGGTCCTCAAGGGCCACCACCCTGCATCCATCGGTGGTCCTCAAGGGCCACCACCCTGCATCCGTTGGTGGTCCTCAAGGGCCACCACCCTGCATCCATCGGTGGTCCTCGAGGGCCACCACCCTGCATCCGTCGGTGGTCCTCGAGGGCCACCACCCTGCATCCGTCGGTGGTCCTCGAGGGCCACCACCCTGCATCCGTCGGTGGTCCTCGAGGGCCACCACCCTGCATCCGTCGGTGGTCCTCAAGGGCCACCACCCTGCATCCGTCGGTGGTCCTCAAGGGCCACCACCCTGCATCCGTCGGTGGTCCTCAAGGGCCACCACCCTGCATCCATCGGTGGTCCTCAAGGGCCACCACCCTGCATCCATCGGTGGTCCTCAAGGGCCACCACCCTGCATCCGTCGGTGGTCCTCGAGGGCCACCACCCTGCATCCGTCGGTGGTCCTCGAGGGCCACCACCCTGCATCCGTCGGTGGTCCTCAAGGGCCACCACCCTGCATCCGTCGGTGGTCCTCGAGGGCCACCACCCTGCATCCGTTGGTGGTCCTCAAGGGCCACCACCCTGCATCCATCGATGGTCCTCGAGGGCCACCACCATGCATCAGTTGGTGGTCTTCTAGTGCAGTGGTTCCCAACCTATTTTCCTCAAAGACCCCCCTTCTTACTTCCTAGCCAATCTGAGACCCCCCCAATCCCTCGCCACTCCCCTCTCCCAAAAGACTCATTAAGATTAATCTTGTTATGAAAGTGATAAAATAATAAAGTAAATATAATAAGCAATATTATAAGTAATAGTAATATAAATAAATATAGAATATAGTCAATAAAAGAAAAAGTAAATACCGGTAGTTACAAACTTTTATTTGTAAAAGGTATAAACAGGTACCAGTAGTTGTAGAACAGAAATAACTACAAGAACATTGTTTTGAGAATTACTCAAATAACTTCTTTAAAATCTAACAACAGAGTAATTTTAAAAACTGTCTTAAAAAATAAAAATTGTAGTTTTGTCAAGATATCAAACTCTGGGCATGAACACACAGCTCTAATAAAAACAAAGACTAATGTGTGTATGCATACATTACGGGGCCAAGATGGTGTAGGCAGGTCAGCCGACTTGGGACCCGAAAGACCCAGGTTCGAACCCCGGCCACTACACACCTTGGGGTATCTATGAGTGCACACCTATTTCCCCAGCTCCCCGGTCGCTTTCTATGGCTGCCCACTGCACCACCTGGTGGTGGTTGGGTTAAATGCAGAGACAAATTTCGTCTTGTATGGGAAACATACACAGATGACAAAAATGTGACATTTATTTTATTTATTTATTTTATTACATGCATACATACATACTGTATATGTATGTACTCATACGTACACATATATAGATATACATACATACACATACACATAAATATGTATAACACAACAGAAAAAAAAGTTAAAAGGGCAGAAGGCTTTTTACCTGAATGTTCTATTGACTTTAATTGGATTTGTTTGTAAATGTAATACTTTTTGAGATATCTCGGTTTGGAAAAATATTTTATTCTGATCTGAGTAATCAGAGTCAGAGTCTGAGTCAGAGAGTCTTCATTGTCATTTGCACCGCATGTGGTACATGTGATGAAAACGAGATTATGTACACGGGGTCCCAGTTACATCCAGCAACAAATGCAAGAGAAAAACAGTGATATACTGTATATATATAAACAATACAGTAATGACTTAATGTAGAAAATATTCTTGTTCTCATTCATGTTGCCATCCCGGGGTCACATATCTGAGTGAAGTAAGAGAAGGAAACATGAACAAACAACAAAACTCACCAGCACTCAATATCTCAAGTGCTTTTTTTTTTATCTCAGTGGGCTGTTATTCTGCTTTTTATGAAATGTCATTAATATTTTGCTGTCTTTGTGTACTTTGTGCTCCAGTGAGCGTCATCACCCCTCACACAGACACACACAAGTGATCACAGGCCATGTGAAGTGTGACTATCATATGAGGCCTAATTTTCTCCTCCATTCAGCCAGCAACCTTAGTCACTGTTAGGTTACACACATGCACACTGCATACATTGTTACATTTGCACACAAGCTTTGCTTACATGCATGAAGACTCTCTCTCTCGTTCTCTCACACACACACTCACAAATGTTACTTTTCTTCTCTTGCGACAGGACTTGAAAGTGAACAGAGTTGTTTGAAGAAGGGCGATGTTTTGACCTTATGTGCGATAGTATGTTTGTGTGTCTGTGCGCTCGTTGCTTCTTTGTACCTCCGGGCTAAACGCACCATACATTACAAGCTGCTGATAGCACACACATACACACACACACACACAGTGCAGTCAAGCACCTGCACTGCTCCTCAACACACACTCATCCAGATACATTGCCAGCCTATTCATTATTTGCATCGAGACTCTTCAATATTTCAGCAGACCCTTCTAATCCTATTACAGTGACTCTCCAAAGTTTGTGCACGTGTGTGTGTGTATGAGTAAGCCTTATTGGAGAGGTTTGCTGCAAGCAGTGAGAAAGGAAATCAGTCTTGGCAGAGCTGAAAAGAAAGTACAAGGTGATTTACAAAAAAAAAAGCTGCAGACGGGGAAAGAAGAAATTAGAGTTGAAAGAACGAAAGAAAAAGAAAGATCAGCAACATTTGCATAAAACTACCAGAAATTAACATTTTTATTTGTATTACATTTTAAAAGTCAGTCAGAAAACAACAACACTAAACAGTTTCATACTGTTGCCAACCTTGTTGTTCTGTTAGCAAAATATCTCATGAACAAATGGACAGATTTTGATGTAACACACAGAAACACAATGTGCAGCCCTTCAGTTAGTTTGGTTGATTATGTCCTCTTGACTTGGGAACATGTTAATGCTGACCAACACCAGAAAAACACCTGCCTGTCTGTCACAAAGAAAACACCAGAGAAAGGAAGAAAAGAAAGAAAGAACGCCTCAAAACTGCTGCACATTGTGTGTGTTTGTGTGCACGACAAACCACTATTTTCAGTCAGCTGTTGCATATTTAATATGCTGCCAACCGTGCATATAGACCCCTCATTATCTAGGGACACACACACACACACACACACACACACACAGAAAGGCATGAACTGTGTTTCAATTTTACGTTGTAAGAGTAAAAGTCACCTTGGTCACACCAGACGATAGGCGATCAGTAAAAAAAAAAAAAAAACTATGACACGACTCCTGCTGCTCTGAGGAATTACAGCACTGGTGTGTGTGTGTGTGTGTGTGTGTGTGTGTGTTGTCCTTGGTGAGGCCCATTTTTCTGAGTTATACTTAATTGTGAGGACCAACTGCTTCTTATGGGGCCCAAAGCCCGGGCCCCATAAGAAGAAGTCCCGTTGTGGGTTAGGGGTTAGGTATAGGACTAAGGTGTGTGAATTGAGGATGTGTTAAGTTTAGGGTAAGGTATGCATTGGTAATGGTTAGGTTTAGGGTAAAGGTCAGGGTTAGGCTATAGAAATGAATGAAAAATGAATGGAAGTCAATGCAATGGCCCCACAAAGATAGAAAAACAAACCTGTGTGTGTGTAAAATAGAGAGTGGGAGGAAAATGACTGAAAGTGCAAACAGAGGCAGAAAGTTAAAGAAAACTGTGCATCAGGTGTTTTTCTTTGTTGCTTTTGCGTGTTCCTGTCACATCAAAGACACTAGAACTTGCATTTGACCTGCACCTGCACTCTTGATCTGCAGCTAACCCCTCACA
>JBBPBX010006318.1:14459-32559 GCA_038048925.1 Garcialebias charrua
GGAACCACTATTCTAGTGCCACCACCCTGCATCCGTCGGCGGTCGTCGAGGGCCACCCCCTGCATCCATCGATGATCCTCTAGTGCCACCACCCTGTGTACATCGGTGGTTGTTGAAGGCTACCACCCTGCATCCGTCGATGGCCCTCGAGTGCCACCACCCTACGTCCATCGATGGTCCTCTAGTGCCATCACCCTGCGTCCGTCAGTGGTCGTCGAAAGCCACCAACCTGCGTCCATCGGTGTTCGTGGAAGGCCACCACCCTGCATCCATTGGTGTTCGTGGAAGGCCACCACATTGCGTCCATCGGTATTCGTGGAAGGCCACCACCCTGCGTCCATCGGTGGTCGTCGAAGGCCACCACCGTGCGTCCATCGATGGTCGTCGAAGGCCACCCCCCTGCATCCGTCGATGGTCCTCTAGTGCCACCACCCTGCGTCCGTCGGTGGTCATCGAAGGCCACCATCCTTCGTCGGTCGTGGTCCTCTATTTCCACCACCCTGCGTCCGTCGGTGGTCCTCTATTTCCACCACCCTGCGTCCGTCGGTGGTCGTCGAAGGCCACCACCCTGCGTCTGTCGGTGGTCCTCTATTTCCACCACCCTGCGTCCGTCAGTGGTCCTCTATTTCCACTACCTGCGTCCGTCGATGGTCCTATAGTTCCACCACCCTGCGTCCGTCGGTGGTCCTCTATTTCCACCACCCTGCGTCAGTCGGTTGTCCTCTATTGCCACCACCCTGCATCGGTCGGTGGTCGTCGAAGGCCACCACCTGCGTCTGTCGATGGTCCTCTATTTCCATCACCCTACGTCCGTCGGCGGTCCTCTATTTCCACCACCCTGTGTCCGTCGGTTGTCCTCTATTGCCACCACACTGCGTCCGTTGGTGGGCGTCGAAGGCCACCACCCTACGTCCGTCGGTGGTCCTCTATTTCCACCACCCAGCGTCCGTCGGTTGTCCTCTAGTGCCACCACCATGCGTCCGTCGGTGGTCGTCGAAGGCCACCCCCCTGCATCCGTCGATGGTCCTCTAGTGCCACCACCCTGCGTCCGTCGGTGGTGGTCTATTGCCACCACCCTGCATCCGTCGGTGGTCCTCTATTTCCACCACCCTGCGTCCATCGGTGTTCGTCTATTGCCATCACCCTACGTCCGTCGGTGGTCCTCTATTTCCACCACCCTGCATCCGTCGGTGGTCCTCTAGTGCCACCACCCTACGTCCGTCGGTGGTCCTCTATTTCCACCACCCTGCGTTCGTCGGTGGTCCTCTAGTGCCACCACCCTGCGTCCGTTGGTTGTCTTCTATTGCCAACACCCTGCGTCCGTCTGTGGTCGTCGAAGGCCACCACCCTGCATCCGTCGGTGGTCCTCTATTTCCACCACCCTGCGTCCGTCGGTTGTCTTCTATTGCCACCACCCTGCGTCCGTCGGCGGTCGTCGAAGGCCACTACCCTGCGTCCGTCTGTGGTCCTCTATTTCCACCACCCTGCGTCCGTTGGTTGTCCTCTAGTGCCACCACTCTGCGTCTGTTGGTTGTCTTCTATTGCCACCACCCTGCGTCCGTTGGTTGTCTTCTATTGCCACCACCCTGCGTCCGTCGGCAGTCGTCGAAGGCCACCACCCTGCGTCCGTCGGTGGTCCTCTATTTCCACCACCCTGCGTCCGTTGGTGGTCCTCTAGTGCCACCACCCTACGTCCGTTGGTTGTCTTCTAGTGCCACCACCCTGCGTCCTTTGGTTGTCTTCTATTGCCACCACCCTGCGTCCGTCGGCGGTCGTCGAAGGCCACCACCCTGCGTCCGTCGGTGGTCCTCTATTTCCACCACCCTGCGTCCGTCGGTTGTCTTCTATTGCCACTACCCTGCGTCCGTCGGTGGTCCTCTATTTCCACCACCCTGCGTTCGTCGATGGTCCTCTAGTTCCACCACCCTGCGTCCGTCGGTGGTCATCGAAGGCCACCACCCTGCATATTTAGAGGTTTCACTGCTTGAGCATACCTTGACCTGAACGAATGAGTGGATGGCAGCTTCTGCAGGGGTTGAAGACCTGCTAACATGTGGAGCAGTGGCCCCTGAGGACCTCTGCTCCACATGTTCTCTTCACAATGAATCCATGTGTTCTTCAGGAGTTGTTTGGAGCGGTACAGGTCTCCCCGTTGAGCTCGGGTTACTCATTGGGCAGCTCCAACTGGATCATCCAGTCGTATCATGAGAAGGTGTCCTACGTGTCGGGTTCGTCCCTCCTCACCACACATCCACAGGTAGCAGTTCTGATCAAATGCATTCACACCAAGTTGATGGAGAGCTCCAACAGGTTCTGTTCAGATTGCAGGTTCCATTAAATTCTTGTCTTTTTCCTTCCAGCCGATGGATCAGAGCTCGCTGAAGAACAGCGATGTTCTCATCCTGACAGGCCTCACACAGATCCCCACTGCTAACCCAGACGGCATGCTGGGAGAGTTCTGCAGCAACCTGGGTTGGTGGAGATGTTCAAAGTACACTGTTCTCCACACTTTCATCTAAGTTCACAGATTAATGTCATTTTCTGGTTTATGTGGTCCTGCAGCCATGACGATACGAGCAGGAGGCAACGTGTTGGTGCCATGTTACTCCTCAGGGGTGATCTACGACCTGCTGGAGTGTCTGTATCAGTTCATCGAGAGCGCCAGCCTGGGCACCACGCCCTTCTACTTCATCTCACCTGTAGCCAACAGCTCCCTGGAGTTCTCTCAGATCTTTGCAGAGTGGTGAGAAGTCTTAAGCTTCTGTACTGTAGTCCAGTTGCCACCATGGAAAACTGTGATCAGTTATCATTTTTCTTTTTTTTTATCTATGTCTTCTTAGGCTTTGTCATAATAAACAGACGAAGGTGTATCTTCCTGAGCCTCCTTTCCCTCATGCAGAGGTAAGTCCTGCTGCAGTCTGAGGAGCAGTTCCAGACAAAGCTGGACATTCTGCTTGTTTGTTCAAAGATGGGCTTTAACTTTAGGTTTGACAAAACTTTTCAATTACCCAAAAAAAAATTTTTTCATGTGGCCGAGACTTGAAACCATGAATCTCTGCCAAAATGTACACACACAAACACACACTTTACGAGTTACGACTTCTCAGTTTTATTTTTACCTTTTTTTTTTTTGGCTGCTTCCTTTTTCAGGGGGTCACCACAGCAAACAAATGCCCCTTTTCCATTACTAACGGTAAGGCCCGACTGGACCCGACTCAGTCCGGTTCCGAGGCTTTTCCATTAGTAACGGTACGTAGAACCTGTCCCTATTTTCAGGACCCTTGGCTCTGTGGTTCTGACCGGGCTGAGTAGGTACAAAAACGTGACGTCAGAACACTCGTTCCCTGATTGGTCGGGGGCGGAGTCACTGGATCTTATAGAAACCAGAGCCATAGAGAGAGAGCGTTGTGACACTCTTTGAACTCGCAGATAGGCGGTCACGTGGTTCATGCAGCTCTCAATAGTTCCAAACAGCTCGTCGCTGTCAGTCAGTTTGAGCAGCTACTGGCACAACGTGACACAAAAATCAACTTTTCTTACTTTGTCCGGCGTCTTTCAGTAATTATTGAGCAGTAACAAACTGATTACTTAACTGATTACTGATTATTTCACTGACTATGCATTTTATTAAAGCATTTTTAGACGTGGCAGATGCATTTATCATTACAGTGAAATGAGAGACTGTAAACAACTTTGTTAGAAAAAATGTCTATGCAATACAATGATCAATATAGCCATGTCAACAGTGTTTTATAATGTTACACATAAAAATAAAATGAAAACAGAGTAACACCTATTATGAAGCTATTTCTGATGTTCTCTGCATGAGAATTCTCTACCTTGTCCTCCATGCCAGCAGTTCAGATCTGCTCCAGCTTCATCTGGGATGAAGTCTTCCTTTCTGCACATTTATATAATTGTTCTTTTAAAAAAAATAGCAACTGAGTACCTGGATAACAGAGTTGATTGTGCTTGTAGCCTGACTACTACTGTAAAATAGTAATTCACTGATTAAAATGTTAATTTAAATGAAACTGTTTCTGGTTAAAATCATAACAGAGGACAAAATAAGTGTTAATTGTGCAAAAATAAATTACCAAACAATTTATTATAAAATATGTAAAATGTAAAACAAGCTTTAATAAAGTACTTTTACTACTATTTATATTGTTTATTAATTACCGTATTTTCTGGTGTATAGGTTGCATCGGTGTATAGGTTGTACCATCCAATTATTGCCAAAGAATTGGAAAAATCCCTAGATAGGTCGCACTGGTGTATAGGTCGCACCTACATTTAGCTCTGCTGCAAATGTCTGCCACAGGAGCGCACAGCAAGGCTTTAAAGAAGATTAACACTTAAAAACAATTATTTGTTTGATAAAAATTATAGCAAATATGTGTCTGAGCTGAACTTTTCCTTAATAAATGAACGTAATTGTGAAATGAGCTGGATTAAAAAATTTGTTTCGCCGAAAGTGATAACAAGCCATATATAGGTCGCACTGGTGTATAGGTCGCACCTACATTTAGCTCTGCTGCAAATGTCTGCCACAGGAGCGCACAGCAAGGCTTTAAAGAAAATTAACACTTAAAAACAATTATTTGTTTGATAAAAATTATAGCAAATATGTGTCTGAGCTGAACTTTTCCTTATTAAATGAACGTAATTGTGAAATGAGCTGGATTAAAAAATTTGTTTCACCGAAAGTGATAACAAGCCATATATAGGTCGCACCGGTGTATAGGTCGCAGGCCTTGAAAAAAAACAATAAAAAAGTGCGACCTATACACCGGAAAATACGGTACATCATCTCAAGTCAGCAGGAGCAACATCACCATCATCATCATCACAACAACACAAACTGAGTGATGTAAAAACAGTAAACTGCGTAACTCGGCTTTTCAAAATAAATTTTCTATTTTTTTAATTTTAATTTTTTTAATAGGAGATGTGCCTGGAGTGGTGGCGCAGAGGTTAAGAAGGTGAGCTTGTGATCAGAAGATCGCCGGTTCAAGCCCCGGTACCGACAACATCAAGAATGTGGGTGGGATAAGTGAAGCGGTCACACCTGTCTCCACCCTCATCTGCCCCACTCTGGGCCCTTGAGCAAGGCCCTTAACCCACACCATCTGCTCCCCCGGGAACCCTAGATATCAGCTCTCTGCTCCACACAGAGGGCTGTGGTAGCTCGGTGGTCTGTGGTTGTGTCAGGAAGGGCATCCGGCGTAAAAACAATTGCCAAGTCTTCGTGCGACTAGATCGCTGTGGTGACCCCTAACGAAGGGAGAAGCCAAAAGAAGAAGGAAAAAAAAAAACGAAACGTCGTAACCCGAGGACTACCTGTATAGGGTCTGGAGTGGGCACACGGTGCATATAGGTGGTGGGATGTATTCTCATTCTCACCTCGGGGACCTGTGCCCACTCTCATTTGTAGCATGTAGACATTTAAGGCTGAAATATACCTGAGCGTTCTCCCTATACGCCACGTACGTACGTCAAGGCAAAAGCGTAGCCCCTCAGGGCACGAACGCGCAAAGCTTTTTTTTTACGACCGCGCACGCTTGCGCGGTGTCTGACCATAAACTTCCCCGGCGCCGGACTGTTTTGTATGTTACACAAATGAATTAAATTCCTCTTCTTTATCGCTGATCGGGCCTTTTCTTTTGTTTTTTTGCCTAAAGTCAAGTAATCGCTTCTTCCTCCGTTCACTCGATGACTGAAATGAATGAATTCATGTCCTACCTGGCAGCGCAATGTTTTAAATATTTCCTGGTGGGCTGTGGGTTGCTGGAATAGCGCTCCCTGTTTTTATTTTTATTTTTTAGAAGTTTATATTAACATATAAAGTGATAAAAGACCGCCGTGGGAGCAGCGAAGCGAACAGCTGCTCCTCTGGACCAAAGCCAGCGCGTGTCTCATGAGCTGTCAGTAGGCGTGTCAGCAAGTGACCAATCAGCGACCTCAGTTTGTCCCCCTCTGCTCGCAGCTGCAGACGGGGCAGTTGTTGCTGCTCACATGACAACCAGGATTTGGAGCGAAAACGTGAGCATTTGAAAAGCGTAGCTTCTGAAGCTATATCAGCGAAACGCATGCGCACAAAATGCGCGCGTAGAGTGGCGTAAGGGAGGACGCTCGGGTATATTTCAGCCTTTAGGGTTCTGGACAAGGGTTGTGGGGGGTGAACAGACACTGCCTGCTCTCTGGGGAGGGGGTGGGTTTGTGCCGGTCTCCACCTCATTCCCCCCATTTTAAACGCACTTTATAACAACATGCATCAACACTTTATTTGAGTGGGAGGAGGAAAGAGTGGGGTCTTCCCGTAGATCAGGGGTGTCAAACTCATTTTCACCGAGGGCCACATCGGCATAATGGCTGTCCTTGAAGGGCCAGATCTAACTTATAAATGTAACTACCGGTAAATGTAATCTAATGTAATGTAAAATAAATGTAACTACCGTACTCCTTAATGTTGAATAACTCATTTATTATAACTTATTCAACTGACAATTACAGTTGCATAGAAAACATCTGTTTGCTTGTTGCTCTAACATAAATCCTTTTAAATTTTGTCAGCTTATGAAAACCCACATAACTCCATTAATGAAGGATCAAACTGTCCAAGTTAATACCCTGATGCATGCTCAATAATCCAGGTAGAAAAATCTAAAAAAGCTAAGTCTGGTCCTCTGGACCTGATGGTCCAGAGGTGGTCCTCCTTGATCATGTGAGCAGCTGGTTTCGGCTGTCATCAGCCAACTGGTTGATCCACTGTGAGAGGGTGCTATTTATAAGACTGAGCTGAATACAGCATCTCAGACTGAGGAAGTCTTTCGGACGAAATGTTTCTACAGTTTTTTTGCTTTGTTTTGTTTTTTGAATGTCCAGAGGACCAGACTTAGCTTTTTTAGATGTCCAAGTTAATAAAGAAAAATAACATAAAACTGAGCTGCAAAGAACATGTATGACACATGTAGCATTTTACAAAAAAAGGCTACACACAGCCTTGCATCCAACTGATGGTTTGATGACAACAATTTGTGTGCATACACACCCTGCAAACATTAAATAATTACAACAGCAGCTACACATAAATAATATGTAATCAACTAAAAATACCAAAATAAAGGTTGACTCAGTTCACAACTATATTACTCAAGTTTTTTGGTTACCGGTAGTCTTTGATGAGGAGATGCTGCCTGGAACACACAAGTGGATTCTCTCTCTACGATTGATCATGTTCTGAAAATGATAAACACAAAACAAAATGCAAGCACAATCATTAAATTGCACACAGTTTAAATGTTCTTCTTCTTTGTTGAATTACATTTTATTATATTTTAATTGTTTAAAAAATGCTAACCTGACAAACAGGAAAGTGGACAAGATTGTCCTGTTTCACTTGTCACATCCATAAGTCCAATTCACGCTGGAAAGCCGTGATCTTGTCGGACATCTGCGTGATGACTTGTTTGCGTCTCTGCTCACATACCTTCAGCATGCACTGCTTCAAAAACGCTCCATCTGAAAACAACTTGGAAGCGATTTCTTCAGCCACAATGAAGCTCACTGCAGCCTCGTTTTTGGCTGTGGGTTTCATGAACAAACTCTGCTGCGACCGCAGTTTGCCTTTTAATTCTTGGCAGAATGTGTTGCTTTTCTTGAAGGCTAGCTTTAGCGTACTTAGCTCCGTGTTTGGTTTCAAAACCGACACCGCCTCGTAACACAAAAGACATACCGGTCTTTCTCCTGGAAGCACAAACAAGTATTCGCCTTCCCATCTTTCTTGAAACTTCCGTCTGCATCAACTTTTCTCTTTCTGGACATTTTGGGATCATTATTTATATCTCAATTCCACTCGTTGGCATGAAGGTAGAAACACTGCTGCGGCTTCCGTAGTCGAAAGGCATTGTGGGCTACCGTAGTTGAAAGGCATTGTGGGCTACCGTAGTTGAAAGGCATTGTGGGAAATGTAGTTTTTGGTCAAAACACGCTCGTATTTATTTTTAGACACTCAAAACTTTTAAACTAAGCTCTCACGGGCCACATAAAATGACATGGCGGGCCACATCTGGCCCGCGGGCCAAGAGTTTGACACATGTGCCGTAGATTTTTCCCTTATACCCCCGTTCTCCGTTTGACATTTGGGGTCGGGGGCAGGGAGTGGGGGTAGGCTGCCTGGTTGGGGTCTGGGCTGTGGATGAGCTTTGGGCCTTGGGGGGTGTTTGGGGGTGGGGTCGGTGCTCCGGTTCTCCTTGGGTTGTTCAGATTTTTTGATCAAGGTTCCTGGTTGCGATGGCCGGCCCTGTGACTGGGGTGGCTACTGGCTTTTGGCAAGGGGTCAGCTGTGGTAGTGTGCGTGTGGTCATTGGTGGTGTAGGGCGATGGCCGGGGCGTGACTTCGCTTTGACGAGGCGCTGACTGGTCGGCCTGTGTGACATTCACGGTGGGGGTTGCTGTGTGTGTGGAGGGGTGCATGTGTGGCATGCCGGGACTTCTCCAGGCCTGTGGTGCAGGGCTCTTGTTGTGATGGGCTGGCCTTCCTCGGCTGCAGCTCCCTGCTGCTCTGGCCCCTGGCCTGGGGCAGGCTTGCTGTCAGGTGGGTGGGGCACATGGTCAGCCTGACGGAAGCTCTGTCAGGCTGCTGTTTTCGCATTGCACGGCCCTCAACGGCCCGGCCCGCCCCTGGTTGGCCCAGAGCCCAGATTGGCCCGCCCCCGCTCATTACGCATTGTCCGGAGAGCCGCCTTGAAGTGGGTGGGGCGTTCTCTTGAAGTGGGTGGGGCGTTCTCTTGAAGTGGGTGGGGCGTTCTCTTGAAGTTGGTGGGAAGTTCTTATGTGCGCGCTTACAGTGTTTTAAGAGAGGAGACGCCGCTAAAAAATATGTGTTAGCTGAATATATACAGGTAGCCCCCTAGTTACGAACGAGTTAGGGAGATAAGAACGGTTCGCAGCTCGATTCTGCCGTAGCTAGGGGGTGAAATTAGCGTCCAGTTCGTAGGTCCTTATTCCGTTCGTAGGTCGTGGAAATACCGCTAACGGAGCGTGCGCACACATTTAAGCATGTACAGTAGTGTACTGTAATGTTAAACATTGCTATTCACATTTACAGAATAAATAAAAATATATTTTCTTACTTTGAGATGGTCAAAGCCGACATCTTAGGTTGCCTTGCGTTGCCATGATTGTTGTCGGGCCGAGCAGCGCGGCAGCCGCCGAGTGAACCACCAGCAGCTGCTCAAGGCCTGTGTTAGCTAGCTGGCTAGCTTCTGCTAGCCAGGCCATGGGCTGGTGTTGGAGCGGCGGTGCGGCGCAATCTGCGATCAATCTGCAGCTGCTGCTCCAGCCTGAGACGTCCACAGAGCGATTCCAGCTAGTAATTAATCCATATGATGCGATCCTGGTCACCAGTTTTCAAAGGCCGGCTCCCGGCAGCTAACCTAAAATGGCGTCCGGTGTTCTACATTAATTTGTGACCGGAGACCCCCGTGACTGAACCTAAAATGGCGTCCGGTGTTCTACATTAATTTGTGACCGTGTAAACTGAAGACCTACTTCCTGCTGCCCAAGATTGCTCAAAAATGATCAGAAATGATCTTTTTTATCATAATTATTATTTATAAAGCCTTTAAAACAACCACAGCTGCAACAAAGTGATGTACACATGAAATTAAGAACATTTAAACACAAAAAAAAAAAAATATATATATATATATTTTTTTTTATAATACAGTAATTTCATATTTTTATTAAATATGATACGTTCGTAGGTCCCGTTGTTCGTAGGTCGATGGAGTCGTAAGTAGGGGGTTTGCTGTATATTAGTGTTTCTGAGTTTAATTTTTGTTTATAACTTATTACAAATCAGCTTATGTTAGAACGTAAATAACACGAAGCGCGCACCAATACAGAGCATTTCCGCCTTTCAACGCGAGCTGAATTTCATTAAAATATAACTAATATTCTCTAACTCTTGCCCGTAGCCAAGATTTAAAAAAACTAATATTCTGTAACTCCTGCGTGTAGCCTTGATGTTACGTGGGGCGAATCCTTTATAGGAAAAAGTGGACTCCTAAAATTATCAATACGAATCACTAATATATATATATTCAGCTAACAAATATTTTTTAGCAGAGTCTCCTCTCTTAAATCACTGTAAGCGCGCACAAAAGAACTGCCCGCCCACTTCAAGAGAACTGCCCACCCACTTCAAGGCTGCTGTCCGCAGAATGCGTAATGAACGGGGGCGGGCCGGGCTCTGGGCCAACCAGGGGCGTGCCGGGCCATTGGGCCGTTAAGGGCCGTGCAATGCGAAAACGGCTAGAGATAAAAAACTGCAACATGGAGCTTTGAAAAGTGACGACGCGACACGAGATAACCACGCGGATGAAACGTAAACATGACGGAGTTGTAAACTAACTTCACCACGCTGAAGGAAGAGCAGCAGGTGAGTCTCTATATTAAACCATATTTGTTCTGTTTCAAAGTGAGAAAACGTAATGTCAGTGTCTCTGGTAGCTGCTGCTTGTTTCTTAGCTGTGACAGTGACAGAGAATGTGTGTGTTTTTATTTTTAATGTAACGTACAAGCAGTGTTTAAATGTGATTTATAAATAAATCTAACAAAGATGGTGATAATTTAATGATTTAGTTTCAACTATTAATTTGCTGGCAAATTCTGAAGACACTGCATGCATGGAAGGATGAATTGCATTTAAACAGGAATTATAGGAATTTATTTAATCTACTCAAGTGTGTGTAATTAGTATTTTATATTTGTGTGTGTGTGTGTGTGTTTAACCTAGCACTGTAAGTGAAACGAGTCATTTCTTGAGTTACTGTAAATTATGCTATAATACATATAAACTCTCTCTTATTCCAGAAAACAACAACAAACAGTGACAGCCTTCATGATGGACAGACATCATGCACACCACAGCAAGCAGCAGAGACTGAAAGATCCTTACATGAACGTCACTGACATGAGGCCTCTGTCGATGGTTGAAGACGAAGGCGTCACTGCCATGATACCCACTTTTAACCCAGGTTACAATGATCCACACTTGTAATGGTAAATGGACTGTACTTATATAGCGCCTTTCTATACTAATTGATACTCAAAGTGCGTTACACTGTAGTGTAAAGAACTACATGTCCTCATTTACCCATTCATATAGCACTCTGCTAGATTACAAAGCTAATTGAACAAATCATTCTAAAGAGACTAATCAGAGCTTTAGCTCACATTCATACACCAATGGGGCACACATGGGGTTCAGTGTCTTGCCCATGGACACTTAGGCATGTGACTGCTGGTGGATTCCAACCCCCAACTCTTGCATTGGAGGACGACTGCTCTAACAACTCAGCCACAGCTGCCCCATCCAGGTTAAAACAATCCACACCTTTAATCCAGGTTACACTCGTCCCTCAAGGACACATTTTACAAAGCAGCTACATATTGTGCAGGTATAAAGCATACATTTGTATATATGTTTGTGTACATTTATTTTTTATTGAAGCTATTTGACTAACTTTTTATTTTTTAATTATTCAATATTTTACTAACAGAATAGTCAAGTAGCAACCTGTTTTTTGTGCGATTTGATATGTCAGTCAAATTTTGGAATAAAGAGGTGATAATTAAAACTTTTTTTTTTGCCGATAGGTCTTAAATTTGATTCATACTGGTCTTAAACAGTCTTAAAAAGTTTTAAATTTGAGTTGTTGAAACCTGCAGAAACCCTGTTAACTATAGAAATCTTACTTGCTGGAAGTTGATTAACCTTAGAAAACTTACCTGCAGGAAGTCCATTAACTTTAGAAACCCTACCCACAGGAAGTTGATTAAGTTTAGAGACCTTACCCACAGGAAGTTGATTAACTATAGAAACCTTATCAACAGGAAGTTGTTCGGCGCAGCTCGCAGCCCCAGGCGATGGTCCTCCGGTTCGCACACGGTGTTCGGCACAGCTCGCAGCCCCAGGCGGTGGTCCTCCGGTTTGCACACGGTGTTGGGCCTCCTACAGTCGCAGCAGCTCCAGTGTTAGCCCAGTTAGCACAGCTCGTGCCTCCAGGCGGCGGTCCTCCGGTTCGTGCACTGTGCTCGGCACAGCTCGCAGCCCCAGGCGGTGGTCCTCCGGTTTGTGCACTCGCGACGCTCGGCCCAGCTTGAAGCTCCAGGCTGCGTTCACGGCGTTCACGGCGCTTGTCCCACGTGTACCACCGCGCTACCACTGTAGCGTGCTTTGTTGTACTCTTTCGCTGCAACAAAGCACCTCCAGCGTGCCAGCCCGCTTTTCTTCGTAACAAACCAGCGTATTTTCCGGTTTATTTGTTAACGAAGCTTGCAGCTACGGCACCCGGCCACGGTGACCCAGCTCGGCTAGCTTTGATTAGCCCGGTCTGTAGCTACGCTAGGCTAACTCTCGGCAAAACTCACGGACACGTTGGCTTGTAGATTCATAATTCTGAATCGCATGTTCCAGTCCAATCTCCGCAGCCCCTCCAGAGCTCCTCTCTGCACATCCAGCGCAAAAAACTGCAAGTACAAGCCCTCCAAATACTCCTTTGGAAGTAGTACCAGCAGGAGCCCTACTAAAAACATCCACTCTGCTCAGCCGCCATCTTGACAAGTGTGTGGGATCACACACTTGTCAAAAAAGGCGTTCAATACAGGATCAACTGGACTTTATTTGTTGCAGAAAACGTTTTGACTTCTGTCCAGAAGTCTTTTTCAATTCTGAATGAATGGAAGCTGTGAGACTGAGAAGTTTTATACAGGCTGACATGCCACGCACCAACATATGAAATTGGAAACTGAAATAACCCCACAACATACCTGAGATAACATGCCCATTCTATTTAAGTTGACAAAACAACATATCACAGCTTAACAGAAAGGGGTTTGTAACACATACATGTAAATTGAAAGATCACACCTTAACAGTAGGGGGTTCCCTTGAGGTCTCTGGTAGAAGACACAAAACTGTATGTAAATTGACAAAAAACACCTCACAACCCAACAACAGAGGCAGCTTAACTTTAGAAATATTACCTGTAGGAAGTTGATTAACTATAGAAATCTTACCCGATGGAAGTTGATTAACTATAGAAACCTTATCAACAGGAAGCTGATTAACTTTAGAAACCTTACCCGCAGGAAGTTGATTAACTATAGAAATCTTACCTGATGGAAGTTGATTAACTTTAGAAAACTTACCTGCAGGAAGTCCATTAACTTTAGAAACCCTACCCACAGGAAGTTGATTAAGTTTAGAGACCTTACCCACAGGAAGTTGATTAACTATAGAAACCTTATAAACAGGAAGTTGCTTAACTTTAGAAATCTTACCTGCAGGAAGTTGATTAACTATAGAAATCTTACCCGATGGAAGATGATTAACTTTAGAAAACTTACTGCAGGAAGTTGATTAACTTTAGAAACCCTACCCACAGGAAGTTGATTAAGTTTAGAGACTTTACCCACAGGAAGTTGATTAACTATAGAATCATCAACAGGAAGTTGCTTAACTTTAGAAATCTTACCTGAAGGAAGTTGATTAACTTTAGAAATCTTATCCGCAGGAAGTTGATTAACATTAGAAACCTTACCTACAGGAAGTTGATTAACTTAAGAAACCTTACCCGCAGGAAGTTGACTAACTTTAGAAACCTTACCTGCAGGAAGTTGCTTAACTTTAGAAACCTTACCTGCATGAAGTTGATTAACTGTAGAAATCTTACCTGCTGGAAGTTCATTAACTTTAGAAAACTTACCTGCAGGAAGTTCATTAACTTTGGAAACCCTACCCACAGGAAGTTGATTAAGTTTAGAGACCTTACCCAGAGGAAGTTGATTAACTATAGAAACTTATCAACAGGAGGTTGCTTAACTTTAGAAAATCTTACCCGATGGAAGTTGATTAACCTTAGAAAACTTACCTGCAGGAAGTCCATTAACTTTAGAAACCCTACCCACAGGAAGTTGATTAAGTTTAGAGCCCTTACCCACAGGAAGTTGATTAAATATAGAAACCTTATCAACAGGAAGTTGCTTAACTTTAGAAATCTTACCTGCAGGAAGTTGATTAACTATAGAAATCTTACCCGATGGAAGTTGATTAACTATAGAAACCTTATCAACAGGAAGCTGATTAACTTTAGAAACCTTACCCGCAGGAAGTTGATTAACTATAGAAATCTTACCCGATGGAAGTTGATTAACTTTAGAAAACGTACCTGCAAGAAGTCCATTAACTTTAGAAACCCTACCCACAGGAAGTTGATTAACTATAGAAACCTTATAAACAGGAAGTTGCTTAACTTTAGAAATCTTACCTGCAGGAAGTTGATTAACTATAGAAATCTTACCCGATGGAAGTTGATTAACTTTAGAAAACTTACTGCAGGAAGTTGATTAACTTTAGAAACCCTACCCACAGGAAGTTGATTAAGTTTAGAGACTTTACCCACAGGAAGTTGATTAACTATAGAAACCTTATCAACAGGAAGTTGCTTAACTTTAGAAATCTTACCTGAAGGAAGTTGATTACCTTTAGAAATCTTATCCGCAGGAAGTTGATTAACATTAGAAACCTTACCTACAGGAAGTTGATTAACTTAAGAAACCTTACCCGCAGGAAGTTGACTAACTTTAGAAACCTTACCTGCAGGAAGTTGCTTAACTTTAGAAACCTTACCCACATGAAGTTGATTAACTATAGAAATCTTACCTGCTGGAAGTTCATTAACTTTAGAAAACTTACCTGCAGGAAGTTCATTAACTTTGAAAACCCTACCCACAGGAAGTTGATTAAGTTAAAGACCGTGTAAAGTGAAATTAAATTTGTGTTTTTATTTTGTCACACGGCATAAATATGTGTTATTAATCACCCATATAAATCTGACTGATTAAAAACATTGATTTCCTTATAAAATTAAGTCTCAAAAATCATGAAAATACATGATTTTGCCTTGCTCTAGAACGCTGGGGGCGTGTCGCACATGGGCGTTGTTTCAGCACAGTCCTGCGCCATGTCCAGCCCCCTTCAGAGCTGAGCTGTGTGGGGAGGCATAAGGCGGAAGCTGAGATCCACCTGCTCTGTTTTTATCTGAGTTCTGGCTTCCAGCAGCTCCTTTTTCCAAGAGTTACGCTGTTTTTAGTGCACTAACAACTCTGGTTATGTTTTTAAAGTTGAGGACACATAACTCCGCTGTTATAATCAGCGCTATTTTAGAAGATGAGCGGACTCGCGGTCCGAACCGGTCACATCGCATGCGGGGTCTGATCGCCACACACACACACACACACGCGCGCGCGCGACCCGGTCACATCGCATGCGGGGTCTGATCGCCACACACACACCACACACACACACACACCACGCACGCGCGCGCGCGCGACCCGGTCACATCGCATGCGGGGTCTGATCGCCTCTCACACACGCGCGCGCGCGCACATCGCATGCGGGGTCTGATCGCCTCTCACTCACACACACACACGCGCGCGCGCGACCCGGTCACATGCATGCGGGGTCTGATCGCCACACACGCGCGCGCGCGGGGGGGGGGGGGCGGAGGTGCGCGGAGGTGCAGGTGGCATGTGGTCGCTCCAGCAGCACGCCAGTACTGGAGGGAGACGGTCGGTAGCGAGTGAACGGCTCCACCGAAGAACGCATTTATAACGGCTGGAGCTGCAGGGGGTGGGGCTTGTGACCGCGTGACGAAACGCGGTCACATTTAAACCACGCCTAAAAAATCCTGAAAGAGAAATGTGTTTATACACAGTTTGATCTATAACTCCAAAATTAATTGAGCTACAATTTTGAGACTTTTTACTCATTTACAAGATTACAATTACGACATTTATAATGTTTATTGAAGAAAATGTTGAAATTCACTTTACACGGTCTTTAAGAGACCTTACCCAGAGGAAGTTGATTAACTATAGAAACTTATCAACAGGAAGTTGCTTAACTTTAGAAATCTTACCTGCAGGAAGTTGATTAACTTTAGAAACCTTACCCGCAGGAAGTTGATTAACTTAAGAAACCTTACCCACAGGAAGTTGATTAACTTAAGAAACCTTACCCTCAGGAAGATGACTAACTTTAGAAACCTTACCTGCAGGAAGTTGCTTAACTTTAGAAACCTTACCCGCAGGAAGTTCATTAACTATAGAAATCTTACCCGCAGGAAGTTGATTAACTATGGAAATCATACCTGCTGGAAGTTCATTAACTTTAGAAAACTTACCTGCAGGAAGTTCATTAACATTAGAAACCCTACCTACAGGAAGTTGATTAAGTTTAGAGACCTTACCCATAGGAAGTTGATTAACTATATAAACCTTATCAACAGGAAGTTGCTTAACTTTAGAAATCTTACCTGCAGGAAGTTGATTAACTTTAGAAACCTTACCCGCAGGAAGTTGATTAACTATAGAAATCTTACCCGATGGAAGTTGATTAACTTTAGAAAATTTACTGCAGGAAGTTGATTAACTTTAGAAACCCTACCTACCGGAAGTTGATTAAGTTTAGAGACTTTACCCACAGGAAGTTGATTAACTATAGAAACGAAACCTTATCAACAAGAAGTTGCTTAACTTTAGAAATCTTTCCTGCAGGAAGTTGATTAACTTTAGAAATCTTTCCTGCAGGAAGTTGATTAACTTTAGAAACATTACCCACTAGAAGTTGATTAACTTTAGAAAACTTACCTGCAGGAAGTTAATTAACTTTAGAAACCTTACTTACAGAAAGTTGGTTAAGTTTAGAGACCTTACCCACAGGAAGTTGATTAACTATAGAAATCTTACCTGCAGGAAGTTGATTAACTATAGAAACCTTACACACAGGAAGTTGATTAACTTTAGAAACATTACCCACTGGACGTTGATTAACTTTAGAAACCTTACCCACAGGAAGTTGATTAACTTTAGAAACCTTACCAACAGGAAGTTTATTAACTTTAGAAACCTTACCCACAGGAATTTGATTAACTTTAGAAACCTTACCCACAGGAAGTTGATTAACTTTCGAAACCTTACCCACAGGAAGTTGATTAACGTTCGAAACCTTACACACAGGAAGTTTATTAACTTTTGAAACCTTACCCACAGGAAGTTGATTAACTTTAGAAACCTTACACTCAGGAAGTTGATTAACTTTAGAAACCTTACCCACTGGAAGTTGATTAACTTTAGAAACCTTACCCACTGGAAGTTGATTAACTTTAGAAACTTTACCCACTGGAAGTTGATTAACTTTAGAAGTCTTACCCACAGGAAGTTGATTAACTTTAGAAGTCTTACCCACAGGAAGTTGATTAACTTTAGAAGTCTTACCCACAGGTAGTTGACAACTTTAGAAACCTTGCCTGCAGGAAGTTGATTAACTTTAGAAATCTTACCTGCAGGAAGTTGATTAACTTTAGAAATCTTACCCACAGGAAGTTGATTAACTTTAGAAGTCTTACCCGTTGGAAGTTTAATTATTTAATTATCCAAATTAATTATCCAAATACATTTTGTTAAAAGACAACGTTGTTATAATCTTAAGGGGACAGAGATATTTGTATAATCCAAATACAGAACTAGTTTGAAGGGTCGGCCCACCTCAATCCAGGGAATTGGATTGTGGAATGGTTTGAAAAATAAAGTTAAAAATGCCAAGTCAAGGTGTACATTTAAGAAAATGATCAAAACTGACTTGTTAAATATATATATATATATATCAGAGTCAGAGAGAATTTATTGTCATTTGCACCGCATGTAGTACATGTGTTGAAAACGAGATTATGTACACAGGGTCCCAGTTACATCCAACAACAAATGCAAGAGAAAAACAATAATAACATCTAGGATTAACTAAGAGAGACATCAGCTAGTAATACACTAAGCCCTAATGTAGTAGAAAAACATCATTATAAACAGCAGCACGAACATGAGCAGATGGTCACAGATGAACGCAGCAACAAGAAACAGATCAGCATCAGCATGATGTGACATTTTGCAGTGTTTATTCTTATTATTTATTTATTCATGAGTCTGACAGCCTCAGGGTAGAAGCTGTTCCTCAGTCTAGTGGTTCTACATT
>JBBPBX010006318.1:36231-49862 GCA_038048925.1 Garcialebias charrua
ACGCCTTGGAATCTTCCCAGAGGAGATGGAAGAGGTGGCTGTGGAAAGAGATGTCTGGGCTCCCTGCTCAAGTAGTTGCCCTCGGGACCTTACTTTGGAACAAGTGGAAGATAATGGTTAGATGGATGGATTAGAAGTGCCATATAAGTACAGTCCATTTACTGTTCTCTGACACTTTTTCTCTCCTTCACCACAAGTCATCCTACACACCACCATCCAATGCTGTCTGACCACGCTTTTCCCTGCCACAACCTTCCAGTGTCCAATCTCCTCCAGATTATCCCTTCTACACAGAATGTAGTCCATCTTCATACTCCTGCCTCCATTCTTATAGGTCACTTTATGTTACTCCCTGTTTTGTAAGTAGGTGTTAGCTACAGCTATTTTCCTCCTCTTGGCAAAATCCACCACCATCTGTCCTTCTGGACAAGATTCCTTTCCTTGACACCAAACCTATAATTCAGACCAGTCACTATATCACTTTTAGGAACTGGGACGACGGTGGCGGTCTTCAGGCTGTTATGCTAATTTTAGCTTTTTCAGCTCATTCCACATTTTTTAGCTCATTTCAGCTTTTTCTGCTTCCTTCTGGTAGTTTAAGCTTCTTTCTGCCTTTTCAGCTACTTTTCAACAATACTTTTACTCATTTCAGCCTGTTTTTTGCTAATTTCCTAAATTTTGTGCTCATTTCTGCTAGTGTATACCCAATTCAGCAAATGTGTGCTCTGCTTTCTTCTGCTAATTAAGGCTTGTTCTTTAACTTCAACCACAATTCAGCATGTTATTTTTAGATAATTTCAGCTGTTTTTCAGCAAGTTCTTCTGCAATAAGCATTCACACTGCCTTTTCGTAGGAAATGCCGTTTCTCAAATTGCCATTTTGAGGTCAATTTGCCACGTCTATTACAGAATCCACTCAGGACGTCTGCACAGGACTGTAAATAAAATAATCTGCGTAATGTTATGAGTAAGTGTGATGGACTTTCCTCGATAACGGCACAGCCTCGTTTTAAAGAAATAAACATCTGATTGGACTTTGTAGCCCCCGCTGATTACAGTAAATTATTACAGCAACTGCCTGAACATATTGATTCTGTTGGAGCCTGATTGAACTGTTTGATCGGTACACTGTGGTGGGAAAAGTCCCGTCATTTTGAGGCATTTGGTCATTCATTTTAGTATTTGTTACATTTTTCTGTTTTTGCTCCTCATTTTACTGAAGAATTGCATTTTTCTTTATTATACTGTATTTTCCAAGTGCGACGGGTTGTTGTCTCTCAGAATTGAACATGAGATGGCCTCCAGCGTCAAAAGTCAAGGATAACTTCTTGTTGGTGGCCTTGTTCTTCGCTCCACCCTCCTCTTTGTCCTGACGTTGCCTTCGATTGGTCGGTGCCTTGAATTGAGTTGCTCTGCTGATCGGCTCGAGTCCCAAAACTTAAGTCGGCTCGTGTTTTTGGCAAACACTGTTGTAGTTTAAAACAATGAGAGGCCAATGTGAAGCAGCTGATTTTCTCCCTCCGTGGCTCCGACCCTGCACCCCCACCCTGCCGTTCATTAATGAAAGGAGCTATTGTCTCCGGCCTGGACAGAGAAACGTGTGCTGTACTTTTCCTTTCAGGTCTTAAAAATCCTAGCATACTCCAACGAAAGCAGATTGCTGCATAACGTGACGTAATTCTAATTCTTTATCTGGATCTTTACAAACCAGAAACCAACAAATGTGATTTATTAGTTGTGTGTTCATGTAAAGCTGCTCTGAAACATGAACAGGTGTAGTTTGTAGTGTAGAAATCTCATATTCCAGTTTAGTACAGTATGCTGGAGATCCAGCAAAGCCCCACCTCTCTCTACCTCTGCTGCCCTCCTCTTTCCACCAGCTCTAACCACCAACCATCACACGGCATGAACTGTCACAATAGCTTGTGTTGCTGGCGATTAATTTGCCTGCATGAACCTGCCCTGCAGCCACTGGCGTTTCTGTATTCATGGAATACAGGACTGTAGCTTTAGGCGTGAACTCGTTTTAAATAGTTTTTTTTGCGGCAGACGGAACAGAACGACCTGAAGCCGTGGCTCGATTTCAAGAGAGAACCAAGGCAGCCACCTTGCCGTCCCATCCCTGCGGCGATACCCCGGGAACGGGACGATCGCAGAGACGTATTGGCACCTGCAAGATGGAGGACTGCACCTTCGATAGCTTCGAGCTGCTGTTCAGTGGAGCGGTCGATAAGATCAAAAGCCATAAAAGTAACCTCAACCTTAGTAAGTTGGTCGACGTCAAAATCAGGATGTTTTGAGCAAAATGTTGACTGTTGCAAACCTTAATTTGATAACTGGAAAGTAATTTTTAATTCTTTTAAATGTCATGCTGCCGAATATTTCTCATCTTCAACACGTTGAAGTTAAAGTCTTACCAAGTTGTGTCGACCCTTTGAGTGAAAACCGTCTGGATTCAGACCATAGAGTTCAGTCTAGTTGCACTGGTCATCTTTATTCTACTTTTGTTCCACCCAAGTATTCTGTGTTGTGCACTGGGTTTGAAAGAAAACCATTAGGTTGACACTTCCCAATACAGTATATGTAAATTTCCCCTTAGTTGTTATGTACGTTTGTTGTTTCGCTGTCATAATTAGTTTTAGACAATAATCATAAGATAAATGGCAGAGGTTAACAGTGATTTTTGTTCAGAATTTTTGTGTTTTTTAAATAAATTAAAAAATTTCCATTTTGTTCTTCTGGTTTCCAAACCCACAATAATAATGACTTCATGGCACCGTTTTATGTGTATACATGTGCCTTTTTATTATTGTTTTTATTCTTTTATTTTAATAAATTAAGCCACTATAGTGGCTGAGTGATTAGATTGGTCGTCCTCTAATGGGTTGGGGGTTTGATTCCCCACTATGCAGTCATACGTTTACATGTCTCTGGGCAAGAAACTGAACCCCCCTCACTGCCTCTGATGTGTGTCCTATATCGATGTATGAATGTGATCTAAAGCCTCTACAGTCTCTACAGAATGATTTGTTCAGTTTTGTAGAGATGTAGTATAGTGCTGTATGAATGTGTGTGTGGAGGCAGATGAGGGCACAGATTGTGTTGTAAAGAGATTTGAGTATCTTGATTACAAAGACAGGTGTTCTAGAAGTACAGTACAGCCCATTTACCATTTAGTTATTAGAAGTGACATTTCCTGCCTTGACATTTAGCTGGTCTTTCCATATTGCAGATAGTCTAGACCAGGGGTGCCCAAAGTGGGTCCCACAACTGTCCTCATTACTACCTGTACAGTATATTAAATTTTCTTTAAAGAATGAATGTGTTTACACTCAGTCATTCCAAGTTTAATGTTAGATGGAAAGTTGGCCCATTGACACTACACAGCTGGAGGGACTATTGTAATTTGTGCATACATTTTTTTTAATTAATAATTTATATATTATTTTGACAGACTTCATACTGTCTCTCGACAGTTTCTTGCTGCTGAATAACATTTCCTTTGACAAAGCTGAGCATCATGTAGGTGCCCATCGTCACACACCCTTCTTGAGCACTCCTAAATTTTAACTCGGCATCTCTGAAAAATTAAGAAACCATCATTAGGATTTTGTAAGGAAACAGTTCTCAAACCTTAGATTCACCAAAATATTGAATAAATGTTGAATAAATATGGAATAAATGACAACGGTCTCAAACGGGTCAGTAAAATCTTATCATTTTTTTGCACGAGTCACGCCACCTGTCAATCAGTCCAGTAGGCACATCAGCACCTGACCAGTCAGCGACCTCAATTTGTCTTGAAGTGAATCTCCCTTACCTGCAGAGCTGCAGCGGTGTTGCATGAACGCTCGCAGTCAGAGTTCAATAATAACAGAGTTTACATGTTTTTGTTTCATGTTAATCTACTGTAATAAACCTTTGTAAAATACACAAAAAATGCAGGAAATGACATCTACTTTATTCAAAATTATTTTGGGGAGGACCCACAGACCCCCTCGCCCCCACCACCACCACCAATGCAGCCTGTTCTATAATGTTCTTTATACAGAATGGAAGGATAAATAACTGTATAATAAATAAATGGACTTTTCTTAAATAATTATTTGCATTTCATATATTATTGCATTTGGCCCGCAGCCCTCGGATAGATTTTGAATTTAGCCCTTTCAGGGAAAAAGTTGGGGCACCCCTGGTCTAGTTCAAGCCCTGCCATTGGTCACATATACTCTGTGATAAGTGACCTCATGATGAAAATTTTAAAAAGTAGACAGCAATCTAATTTTAGAAGCAGAACAGACATATTGACATATTTATTAATATGGTTTCCGATAGAGAGGGCCTCTCCGAACAGGGTTATGATTGTACTCGATCGGTCTTTGACACAGATTGTGTCATTTTGTGTTGTACTGAACGCTAGCTGCCCTATTTCTATCTGCTAAAGTCTGGTGTTAGGAGAGAAAAGAAAAACTTAAACTAAATAATTAATAATTTACTATCTTTTAGGCATCATTGTATGTTTATGTTTATTAAATTCGTTCATTTTTTTTTACAAAAGAAACAATACAAGACAATCTCATTAAATGATAGTGTACAAAATGTAAAAAAATGAAAGGTAGCAGAAAGAAGAATAAATCTTATTATATCTGCCCCTTACTTACAACAATCAGATTAAACAACAATAATCAGCCATGTAAACAATAATAATCTTCAACCAACTTTTTCCAACAATCAGATTAAACAATAATAATCTTCAACCAACAGTACAAAATGACTAACTCTTTCTAATTTTCTAATTGATACAATACACATTACGCTATTTCATATATTTTTTTAACACATTTGTTTTGATCATTTTTTTAAATGTAAACATTGACTTGGCATTTTTAACTACATTCTCCAAGCCATTCCATAATCTAATTCCCTGGATTGAGGTAGAACGTCCCTTCAAACTGGTTCTGAATTGTGGTTTTACAAACAACTCTGTCCCCTTAAGATTATAACAACTTTGTCTTTTAACAAAGTGCATTTGGATATTTAAAGGTAATGCATTATTTTGAGCTCTATACATAACTGATAAAATATTATAGTCTACCAAATCATGGAACTTCAATAACTTTAGTTGATAAAATAATGTACTTGATGGATGACGGTAATGCTTTCTAGTGATAATTCTTACAGCTCTTTTCTGTAATACAAAAATAGGCTTTGTGATTGTTTTACACGCTTTCCCCCAAACATCAATACAATAGATTAAGTGTGGAACAATGATTGTGTTATACAACAAATACAGAGCTTTATCATTCAATAGGTCTCTGACTTTGTACAGTACTGCAATCGATTTAGCTATTTTTATTCTTACAGAATTTATGTGTTGTTTCCATGTCAGTTTGTCATCAATGATAACACCCAAAAACTTCACCTCACTCACTCTACAAATCTCAACATCCTCAATTTTGAGTGGAACATCAACAGTTTTCTTTTTATTACCGAATATCATGTAATTAGTTTTCTCTAGATTTAATGATAATTTATTTATTTTAAACCAAGTCATTCACATATAAAATAAAAAGCTTTGGTCCAAGTACAGAGCCTTGGGGAACTCCACATGTGATATTACAGAGGTCAGATCTTACATCATTTATTTGTACAAATTGTTTCCTATCTTTTAAGTAGCTAGATACCCACTGTAATGCTGGTCCTCTAATACCATATTTGTTCAGTTTTTCAAGGAGAATGGTGTGATCAATAGTATCGAATGCTTTTTTTAAATCAACAAAAATACTGATACAATGTTGTTTTTGATCGACAGCAGTAGTTATTTGTTCCATTAATTCCATGAGAGCCATTGATGTAGAGTTTTTTGATCTAAACCCATACTGACTGTTGCTTAGAATATTTTGTTTATCTATAAATTGGTCTAGTCTGTTTACAAATAGTTTTTCAAGAATTTTTGAAAACTGTGGTAACAAGGATATAGGTCTATAATTGTTGAATACACATTTATCACCATTTTTAAAAAGAGGAACGAACCTTAGCTACTTTCATATTATCTGGAAATATTCCTGTTGAAAATGATAAGTTACATATGTATGTGAACGGCTCAATAACATGGCTCATTATGTCNTGTGATCCAAAGCACTGATTAATCTTTGTATAGATCTAGCAGAGTGCTGTATGAATGGGTAAACACAAGAGGACACAGATTGTAGTGTAAAGAGCTTTGAGTACAGTATCTTGATAAGACAGAAAGGTGCTATACAAGTACAGTACAGTCTATTTACCATGTACATGGGGGAAGAAACACTGAGGAAGGCAGGAACACAAGTAACACAAAAATCTACCAAACTGACATAAGACACAACGCAGATTCTCACATATATGGAAATAACTACCGGTATGTAAAAAGAAATAGATCAATTAAGAAAGTTTAGCAAACATCAGTAGAAGCCATTGAAAAGTTTTGAGATTGATTTGATGATTAAGGTGATGTCTATAGCGCATCATTGGATAGCTGTTAGGTCATGTCTTGTTGAAAATTAATACAATTTTATAAAAAGGAAATTTTCAGACCTAACTAAAATAAGTATATACCATCATATCAGAACTTAGGAACTTTCTGGAGTGTCCATGGATAACTCACCACCTTTGTTGAACTTCTATGCATAAATGTATTATGATGTCATTCTATGTTGCTGTTTATGTCCAAGGTCTTTTTTTTTTTCTTTTTTTATTTTTGCATTTTACACTGTGCCCCGGCCAGGGCATGCATGAGACATTATTTGTTTTTACTTCCTCCACCCTCTCTTTGCCTCATCTCTGTATGTTGTACAGTATGTAACTGATCTCTCTTGTAAATGAGTCCCTGAGGCTCAATGGGAACTAACCTGTATAAATGAAGGTTGAATGAATGAATATAAAAAAGTTATAACTATTACACACGGACCTCCCTATTAAAAGAGCTGATCTATCTGTTAAAGTTACAAATGAATCAAAGCTGTTACTGATATATTTCTGAGATGTTTTAATTTCCTAGTATTGAATCTTTCACTAACGCTTCATCGAGCTTTGGTCAGAGATGAATGAGCAAATGAGTCCAAATTTTACCTAAAAGTGTACACAAATTATTAAGTGCAAGTAGCAACAAACAGGAATTTAGATGTAATAGGACAATTCTCCAATTAATCAAAGCAAGTATAATTCAGAATGATAGCATGTTTTTGAAGTAAATAGATTTATTCTGACACAGTCAGGGTGTAAAACAACTACAGTACAGTGTTCTTCCTCAAGTAGCTCCAGCAGGGACATGATAATCGTGAAGAACATTGCAGGGATTCATTTGTACGTTTGGTCATAGCCAAACTATTTTCTCTTGTAGGAAAGACTGAATAAGGCGATAAAATATTTATGCATGAAGAGAGGAATAGCCTACGCTTGCAGCAATCTTGAGGTATGAACTATGAGCAAATGCTGCAGGGCCTTCATTTCAATGCCTGCCACCAGCATTGATTTAAAGACCAGCGTCAGCAGAAGACTCATTTAGAAGAGTCATCTGTCTCGCCTGCCTGGGCCTGCTAAAAGGTTATTTAGCTGCCAAATGCTTTAGAAAAATAGATAAAAGCTACAGAGGAACACAACTGTTGTGTGTTTGTGTTGCCTATTGATTGCAGCTGCCTGTTTGTGCAGCGCTGATTTGGACCCATGTCTACCTCGGGTGTCAGGTGTGGGGGCTGTGATGCCTTAATGGCCTGATTGGATGATCAGCATTAAATGGTAAACACAACGATGACTCTGTGTCCTTTAGCAGGAGTCTATTCGCAGTTATCTAGTTCAGATGAAGAATACAGATGAGATTTGCCGTGACAGGGAACATAAAGGAGTCACCGATTCAGAGAGATGCTCAGGCTACGAAAATCCAGAGGAACAAAAAGAGGACTTCAAACTTTCTGAATTTCAGTGAGGATAAAACTAAAGATATTATTTTTGATCCCAGATGAAACCACAGTGCTTCTTCTTTCTATGTGGGTAGCTTGAAGCCCTTTATAAAATTTCACATGAAGATTTTTAACCTAGAAAAACATAATAGTTCTGTGGTAAAACGATCATTTGTAATGATAAAATAAAATAATAATTTACAAAATTAGGCTTTTACTTAAAGTGAAATCATTTTTATCCTTCAATGACTTTGAAAAGTAATTCACGATTGTATTACCTGTACATCCAACTGGAATACTGTGCTCTGTATGCCAGTAAGGCCAGCCTCTAGTTAAAAATGCTGAAACTCAACTTTTAACACAAACAAAATAGCATGAACATGTCGGGATTGTGACTTTGTCTGTGCTCCACATCCCTCAGATCTAATGATTGTTTTTGGTTGTCCTGAGGTGCAGGCTGCTCCACAGAGGTGCTCACGTCTCTTCAGTTGTAGGTTTTAAACCATTCATATTTGACAGGTGTCAAAGATTTTAAGTCCCATCTTCAAACATACTCACTAGCTTTTTATGCAGCATGGAACTTGACTGTTTTTCTTCACATTTTTATGACTTAATAAAATACTTGTATTTAAACAGTTCTTGTTTATTAAATTCATTGTTTTCATTTTTGTTAGTTTTTAATGGTCTTTTGTGTTTGGTATTATCCTTTTAGTATTTATGGTTGTATTTATATTTAATAGTGTTTAAGGGTGGAAGGTGACAAAATTAAATAGATCATGAAATAATTTATAAGGTACATTTTATTAATTAATGGTACATTTAATAATTTAATTGTGTATATATAATGATTAATTTAATTGTTATGACTGTATTATGTATTCATTTTGTCACATTCTGTCCTCCACAGATTTTATTATCATTTGCATCACATGGTACATGAGGTGGAATGAATGAAATTGTGTACACAGGGTCTCAGTTACATCCAAAAACAGCCAAAATATAAATTGTAAAAAGAAACAGTAATAAGGATCTAAGATATAAACTAATATGTTAAACACTATAATAGTGGAAAACAATATGTCAACCAGCAGCAGCACAAATATGAGTCTGTGTGAGTAGATGAGTACGAATGAACACAGCAGCATGAAACAATCAGCAGCACATCAATCAAGTGGCATTACAGTGATATTGATATTATTATTATTATTATTATTATTATTATTATTATTACTATTATTATTATCAGAGTCATAGTCAGAGAGATTTATTTGTCATTTGCATCTCATGTGGTACATGTGGTGCAACGACATTATGCACACAGGGTCCCAGTTACATCCCACAAAAAAATGTAAAAGAAAAACAGTAATAAGATCTAAGATATGAACTGAGAAAAACATCAACTAAATACAGGTGGTCCCAGAGTTACGATGGAGTTCCGTTCCTACGCCCGTTCGTAACACAGATTTTGACGTAAGTCGGAAAACACATACACACTGGCCGCCCCATATACACGTACATGTACAGTACTGTACAGTTACCAAGCACTTAGCCTATCCTAACACAGTAACACAGTACCCTACATATTTATCAAAAAACACATACAGTACATTTGGAGCCATAATGAAGGAAAAAAATAGTTAATTTCTTACTGGGAGCTGTTGAATTCTTCCTCCGTCTGTTAGCATGCTAGCTCGTTGCACCTCCGAGCTCTGAAGCTTCCTGCTGTTTCACGCGGTCCACAGCGGTTACAACAAGGTCTTTTAGCATGTTAGCTTGTTGCACCTCCGGTCCAGCTCGCTGTTTCTGCCATCTCCACCTCCGTGCACTTTTTCCGTCAGCTCGGTCAATCTGCCGTATTCTGTTGTAAAACCGCCGTCAACCTCTGTCCAGTAAGGTCTCCACCTCCACTGCTTTGCTAATTGTGCCGTGAAACTCGGTCCAGAGCGGGTCTCTCTCTGTGTTTTTCCGCTGCGTCAAGCTACTGCTACTTCTACCGTCAAACAGGAAGTACAACCGGAACAGGCTTTTCAAAAATATATATATATATTTTTATGAGATGCGTGACGTAACCCCGAAACGTCGTAACTCGAGGACTACCTGTATACACCAAGCACTAATAGCATAAAAACATTATGTTGAACAGCAGCACGAACATGAGTCTGTGTGAGCAGATGAGCACGAATGAACACATCAACATGAAACAGATCAGCAGCAACCTGATATGATTTTTCACAGTGATTGTCCTGATTAGAGATTCAAGAGTCCGACAGACTTCTGTGCAGCCTTCACCACTCTCTGCAGAGCTTTTTGTTTTCTGCAGTTGACTGTAGCAGACTGAGAAGGAACAACAGAGTCAGTTGTACAAAAGTGATCTTGTCACAGGTGCAGCAGCTTCAGTGCTGAAAAGGGAAACAAGGGCAAGGTGGGTAGTTGGGTACACTCAGATACTGTATATATGTTGCAGACAGTAATAGTTCTCAAAACAGGAAGATGTATTTGTAGATGAAGCCAAGGAGGGAGAGACGAGGTCCTGGGTTTTCAGGAGAACCAAGCAGAGGTGAGTGGAGAGAGGAGCAGGTTGATCCAAGCTGAAGCGTTGGTAGTTTGATGTTTGAAGGGACAGCTGATCTACAGGAGTGCCACGAAGGAACAAGGAGGTCTCAGGAAAGACTCAAGCGAGCAGGACATGGGAGTGGAGGGAAACCCAGCCGGTTAGAACCAGCTGTAATTCAAGAGATTAGCTGGCTGTTCATGAATTACCCAATGGCAGTAAATGGCCCAGCGCTGGAAGAACGTCTGGTTGGAGCGTTTATACACCAGCAGAGCAGTCCTTCTCAATCAGCAGCAGGTGGCGTGAATTGGTTAATTGGAGAGCTGTGGAGAAAGTGAGTGTGGCAGAGAAAACCCAGGAACCCTACAGACTGCTGTTTTGGATTTACACTAATCTAAAAACTCACATACACTGCATCTTTGGGCTCTCACGTCCAACCGAAAAGGGGGCCACATCGTTGATTACAAATAAAAAGCATTTTTTTGTTTGTAGACTCTTTGCATTTCACTTTGTGACTCAACTCTGACAGTAAACATGTGAAAATACTGCAGGGTGTGACTACTCACTGCAGCTCCACAAACACTCTTATTTATTGCAGAAACAAGATTATGCAGGTGCGTATGCATGCGTGTGCTACATTTAGTCAAAACTATGCTGCAGGGCCATGGTAGCTAGGCCTTTCTGTCTTTGTTATTATGGCTGTCAGTGAAAGTGGGTCTCTGCCAACAGATGGCTCACACAGCAGCTCGGACACGTTCATTTGTTTCTCTAAACAAAGTTGCTCCCATCCGCTGCCAGGCCGCTGACACGGGAGCAGCGTTACAGTAGTTTAGTGGTCTGGGCGGGAGACTGAACACAAACTGACGCAGCGGAATGAGCAGAGAGAACTTCCATCTGTTCCTTCCTTGCTTTCAGCTACACACTCCATCTTTTCTGTCATCCTTCAACCTCACCTTCCATCATTTGAGACATTTGCTGTGCACATAATTAATTAGTGCTGTTAACAGTGAATTTGTTAACGTAATGATTTTAATTAAGGAGATGTTTTGGTGTTGTTGATCAGGCCTACGCTGCACGCAGGTGCTTTGGTTTGTGTGAGCTGCCAAACCCTCTTTCATCTTTGTGTAATGAGCACATAATAGCTGGGGCTGCCGTAGTAAAGAGGATGCAGCACAAAGGTTCAGATGTTAGCTGGACTTCTACTGAATTATTATTTACTGTATTATGAAGAGTTAATAACTTACCTGTTGTAGTTAGCCCTTTGAACGACCCAGTTTGGAGAAATATAATTTAACTCTGATAGGACTGATGAGCCAATGGCAGTGATTCAGTTCAGTTCAGTTCATTTTTATTGTGCCATGTCACAACAAAAGTCATCTCATGGCACTGAGAAAAATCATTCACATGCATTATAAATGCCAATTAGTAAAGTTATCTATCTAAGGAAGGAAGCCAGCAGATTCAAGACCACAATTAATTCCTGTTGTACTAAAACATCACCAATCTTAAATGTTAAGGGTTCCTGTAAACACTGTTTTATAAAGCTTTACATCAATCAGTTTTACATTGCTCATTTACATGGAATCCCATGGTTTGGTTGCCTGCGCAAGTAGTGGCATAAGAATCCACTGCTAGCACTTCTAAATCCATCCATCCATCCATTATCTTCTGCTTGTTCTGAAGTCAAGTCGTGGGGGCAGCAGCTTGAGCAGGGAGGCCCAGACATCTCTTTCCACACAGAGTCCCTCCCGGATAACTGAACTTCTCACACTATGTCTAAGGGAGAGTTCAGATACCCTGTGGAGAAAACTCATTTCAACTGCCTGTATCCATAATCTCGTTCTTTCGGTCACTGCCCACAGCTCTTGGCCATAGGTTAGGGTAGGAACATAGATCAACCAGAAAACAGAGAGCTTTGTCTCACAGCTCAGCTCTCTCTTCACCACAATGGACCGGCACAGAGTCTGCAATACTGCAGACACTGCACCAAGCCATCTGTCTATCTCACGCTCTATTTTTCCCTCACTCATGAACAAAATCTTAAGATACTTGAACTCCTCCACTTGAAGCAGAACATCACCCTTGACCCAAAGAGAGCAATCCACCTTTTTCTGACTGGGAACCACGGCCTCAGATTTGGGGGTCCTGCTCATTCCAGCCGCTTCACATTCGGCTGCGAACCACTCTAGTCAAAATTGAAGATCACGGCACAATGTTGCCAACAGGACCACGTCATCTGCAAACTCTTGAGGACTCTGCTCAAAAATGCGACCTGTTTCTTTCATCTTTTAAAACCAAAGTTGACACTATCAGATCTAAGCTCCACAACCTCCCCTTCTCAGTGTGCCACCCACCCGTCTGCATTCTGGGACCCTAAACAGCTTTGACGAAGTTGTTCAGAGTGAGGTGGAGGCCATCATCAAGAAAATGAAGCCTTCATCCTGCGCCCTGGATCCTTTCCCCTCGTCTCTCATAAAAACCAATCATTCTGCAATAGGCCCACTTATCACTCAAATAATAAATCAGTCTCTACAATCTGGTCATGTTCCACTGCCTCTAAAAACCGCCATCATTAGGCCTCTTCTGAAAAAATCTAATTTGGATCCCGACATTTTTTCTAATTACCGCCCAATTTCACACCTCCCTTTTCTGTCTAAAGTGCTGGAAAAAGCTGTTGCTGCTCAGCTGCAGGATCACCTACAACAACACTCCCTGTATGAGAAGTTCCAGTCTGGATTCAGGGCAGCTCACAGTACAGAGACTGCATTGCTGAGAGTTACCAATGATGTCCTCTTGGCTGCTGACACTGGCTCTCCCTCCATCCTTGTCCTCCTTGACCTCACTGCAGCCTTCGACACTGTGGACCATAGTATCCTCCTCCACCGTCTTCATGTGGAGGTCGGTCTCTGCGACACCGTCCTGGACTGGTTCAAATCTTTCCTCTCCAATAGGCTGGAATGTGTTAGTCTTGGCAACGCCACGTCCCAGACAGTCTGTGTCTCCTGTGGTGTCCCTCAGGGGTCGGTTCTGGGGCCCCTGCTGTTTTCCCTTTACATGCTGCCTTTAGGTCAAATTATTAATCAGTTCAACATTTCTTTTCACTGTTATGCCGACGATACACAGCTTTACATCAGGACTGGAGCATCC
>JBBPBX010006318.1:50468-68912 GCA_038048925.1 Garcialebias charrua
ATATACTGGTGATGTCATGTTGTTATACAGTATTAAGAATCCACTAAATTGTCCTCCAAATGGCTGGAAAATGCATAGTTTTTAGTAATTTCTTATTATTGTTCTGATGGGTGTATCCCCGGATCGCCCTATTGCTTCACTTCACAGGCACTTGTGCATATGTATAAGTGTCCCTCTTTGCCATCAGCATCGTTGGCAGGTATCATATAGGTTGTTGACATTCTGTGTCAAATCCGGCACATGTTGTTGTTTTTTTTTTTTTATTACTTTATTTTTAATATTTTTCTACAATACATATCAAACAAACATAAAACCAACACTCAAAAAAAGAAAGAGAAAGAAAGAGAAAAAAAATACACAGTGGGGGGCCACTCATTTTGTGAAACAATACACAAGATCATTGTAACCATAATTAAACGTGTATCGTTGATGTGACATTTGACCATTTTTCCCACTTGACCTTACAGTTCTCTTCCTGAAGTCTCATTCTATGTGATTGAGCCTCCATCTCAAACACTGAGTTCACAGTTTGTATCCATTCCTTTATATTAGGAGGTTCAGGTTGGCGCCACCTTCTGGTTATCACCTTTTTAGCCGCCATTAACAGAATTTTAAACAAATAACAATCCTTATTGAATACAACCTTATCTATAAGACCTAGATATAACACCAGACCGGTCTTAGGTATTGTGTAACCCAATATCATTACAATCTTTTTATGTATTGCATTCCAAAATCATATCATATAGGTTGTTGACATTCTGTGTCAAATCCGGCACATGTTGTTTATTGTTTTAATTAATTTTAATTTCAATCTGGTTCCTAAAAAATAAAGGGAACAGTAAAGATAAAGCTAATTAATTTTGTGTGTGTATGTAAATTGGCAATGAGGTTTATAAAATTGTAGAGGGGGCACCACCTCAAATCTTGCCTAGGGAGCCAAATTGGCTAGAGCCGGCACTGATCGTGACACATAGAGGACAAAGATCATTTATTGTTATACTGATTCAGAACCACTGGAACATAACACATAAAGTCACCCTATAACTGGTTTGAGATGAAGACTTCATTCTTTCTTTAACTTGGATTTCCTACGACACATTTCAGTTTTTCTGCAACTCATAGGCTCAAATTAATTACACTCACAACAGAAGGATATCTTCACATTGCTAAGTCTCATATTTTGGGGCAGTACTGTACAATTAAAGAGAGACGTGTTTTGAACAGCAACAAAAAATCAGGCCAGTTTTCATTAGTATAACAACTTACATCCATGGTCTGTTTAGCTCAGAGTGCAGCTCTGCTCAGCATTTCCAAGGCTCAACAGAGAAGCAGGATCACAGAGTAAGCTAGGGGCTTTTCATCTGCAGCTCTGTGCCTGTTGTTTTTCCCCTCCTCCAGTGTGGAAGCAATGGCAGTAGCTTACGTGTATGAGGATACTTGGTGCATATCAATCAGAACACAGGGTGCTTTTTGATGAAGACCACATCCGTTTATGTCTGATGCATCACGAGGCCGGAGACAGAGAATTTGAGGGCTAGTATTGCCAACAAATGGAGGGACAAAAATGAAGATTACTGTAATTTTTAGATGATAAAAGCTCTGTCAGCATGTGTGGGGGAGTAAGAATTAGGGTTAGCTGGTGCAAAAGCCACCGTCTTGTTGGTAAATGATGGCTTTGCATGGTGGTGTGGTTGCAGCTGAGAACAGTCAGCAGTTTCCAGAACGTTCTGTGGTGTTTGTCTGTGGAAGTGACTTGACTCTCACCACACCCTGTACTGTACGTTTCTGTACCATTCATACCAGAGTTTTAGTCAATGATCATCTTATATTGGGGCGGCCGTGGCGTAGTGGTAATGGCAGTCGTCCCCCGATTGGAAGGTTGGAGGTTCGAATCCCGGTTCCCCACACCATGTGTCGTTGTGTCCCTGGGCAAGGCACTCAACCCCGAGTTGCTCCCGGTAGGACTGGATGGCGCCTTGCATGGCAGTCTGCCGCTACCAGTGTATGAATGGGTGGATGGTTGGTATTGTAAAGCGCTTTGGGGTCCCTCATAGGGGGCTGGAAAGCGCTATATAAATAAGCTCCATTTACCATATTTTGAGGTGGGGTTGGGGTGGGGGAATTATCTGTTTTGGTCAAACCTTGTAAATAATTTGTGCAATCGTGTTTGTAATTGTGAAATATGTTCAAAGTAAGTGCTGTGCATGACTCTCAGCTTCAACCACAGTTAATACATTAACCTGTATAAATAAAGGTTGAATGAATACATTATTCACAATCATAGAAAGGTTTGTGTTTTTAAGGTCAGTTTGTATGGGGTGCCATTTGTAAAGTAAAAATTAACATGAATATTTTGGTCTGAAAAAGCTGAGTCTGAATCTGACCTGAGCATGCTTCAGGGTACCGTATTAATATATTTGGTTCATTTAGCCTTTCATAGGAAAAACTATACAGTAGTTTTTTTCAAAGTCATATTTTGACTATGTCATCCATAAATTTCTAAATTTCATAGTTTCAAACTAAATATTTTTGCCAAGATAAATATTTAATTTCTAAGCTAAACATTTAATTCCTAAACTAAATGTTTAATTTGATAACTAAATTTTTAATTCAAACCTAAATATTGATTTTCCAAACTAAACATTTAATTTCCATGATAATTTTTTGATTTGCTAACTAAATATTTAGCTCTGACCTAAATATTTATTTTCAAAACTAAACATTTAATTTCCAAAATAAATGTTAAATTTTCTAAATATTTTTTTTTCAAATACAAATATTTATTTTTCCAAAATAAACATTTAATTTCCAAAATAAACATTTAATTTGCTAGGTAAATATTTAGCTTGGACCAAAATATTTAAATTGCTAGCTAAATATTTAACTTGCTAGTTAACTTGCTAAATATTTAACTTGCTAGTTAACTTGCTAAATATTTAACTTGCTAGTTAAATATTTAGGTCTGATGTAAATATTTAGGTAACAAATTAAATATTTATTTTGTAAATTACATGTTTAGCTTGGAAAATAAATATTTAGGTCTGAGCTAAATATTTAGTTAGCAAATTATATATTTAGTTTAGGAATTAAATGCTTAGCTTAGAAATTAAATGTTTAGTTTGAAAATTGTATATTTAGCTTGAACAAAAAAATTACTTTGGAAATTAAATGTTTAGTTTTGAAAATAAATATTTAGATTGGAAACTAAGCATTTCATTTACACCTACAAATTTAGCTTACTAACTAAATATTTAACTTGCAATTTAAGTATTTAGTTTGTAAACTAAATATTTAGCTTGGAAATATGACATTTAAAAATGTATGAATAACATGGTGTAAATATGACTTTGGAAAAAAAACTTTTTTTTTTCTTACGAAAGAGTAAATCAACCAAAATGTTGCTGTTAGTTTTTGACTGTGGAACTAAACAAACGGGGCCCCATAAGTTTGTGGTGACAGCCATCTTAAATTGGGTTAGATCAAAAACTTAAAGCTACAGTCTGTAGTTTTTCTAAAAAATATATTTTTAACATATTTCTTCACTCTGTCACTATCTCCTGACAGACTGATGTTAGACAAAGTAATCTTTGAAAAAACTATAGTCCCCTTGCTTCTCCAGGTGTTACTAAAAGCATTTCTAAAAACCCACAGTGACCCGCCGTTAACCAGCCAATAAAAACAGAGTTTTTAACCAGCCAATAAAAACAGAGCTTCTCACTTCTCACGCTCCTAACCCACGCCCCCGCCTGTCCCAGCCCCAGCGGCCGCGCACGTTCTCGTTCAAAGGATTGCAAAGCGATGCAGAACTGTTTTGTATGTGACACAAATGTATTAAATTCCCCTTCTTCATCCCTGATCTGGACTTTTCTTTTGTTTTTTGCCAAAAGTCAAGTGATCGCTTCCTCCTCCACTGACTCCATGACTGAAATGATGAGGAAATGAATGAATTTGTCACGAGCGAATTAAACGTGGCTGCGCGAGGCTCTGCAGATTTCCTGGTGTTCTGGTGTGCTGGACCAGCGCTCCATGTTTTTATTTTATTTTTTAGAACGTTTTATTAACATATAAACACAGAAAATCACAGCGGCTGCGACAGGACATGCAGTGGAGGCGGAGCTAAGGAAGCTGAGCTGAAGTTCAGCAGAGCAAGGGGGAGGGACCAGAAACGTGTCTCTGTTCAAAATTTTTCTAAGTTCCAGCGTGTTCAAAAAACTACAGACTGCAGCTTTAATCAGTTATGTAATTGGACAAGCTGGTTACTAAAAAATAAAGGTAACGTTAATAGTGACAGTCCTATGATTGTCTATGATTAAGATAACAATCCTATGTTGGATTTTTTTTTTTCTTGGAAGTTTGATTAAACTCTGTCAAGTGGTTAATGAGATATTTTGGTAACAATCAGACAAATGAACACATAAACAGTCATAAGCAAAAACATTATCTTCCACCCTCACTTGTGGTTCAGCATCAGGCAGGAAAAGTCTGATTAAGCACACAAGCTCCAAAAAAGCATGTAGATCTACTACTCTGATGCATGCTCATGCATGCAGATCTACTTTCTTAGAAAGTGCAGATGTTCCCTCACAGACTGAGGAAGATGACTCAGTCCGTGACAACATGTTGCCACCGTGTTGGCGACAGTTCATCCCCGCAGAGGGAAACATTTCCACTTCTTTTGTGTCTACGTGCGTCATTCAGTGCCCTGCATCATTTATGCTGCACCTCAAATGAGAGCCTTCGTAAGCTAAATAAAGGCCACTCCGTCTTCTGTAACCAAGGTCAAAGTGTGTAATAACAATGTTCTGAGTAAAATGAAGAGATGTAACTTGCTCATATATATATATTTTTTTTTTAAATATCATAAGTGCCTCACTGATGCAAGCATTTAAATTGACCTAAACTAAGGGAGGGTTTTCTTTCTTTTTGTGTATAGTTCCACAGTCAAAAACTAACATCAACATTTTGGTTTATTTAGCCTTTTGGAAGAAAAAAAAAACGTTTTTCTCCAAAGTCATATTTCCACCATGTTATATACATTTATACATGTCAAAGGTAATGCTAAGTGAGTGGCTAATAGGTCTTTGAACACTAAATGTAGCTGCAGGAAGCTGTTTTAATTCAATGAACATAATAAATGAGGGGTAGCAGACAGCCGGAACATGACCAGATCACACAGACAACAATTACTCTATTTAGAAAGATAACAAAAGGCTAAGAGGAACAGTCTGTGATATTATGGACACGTAGAAACACTGAGACATCAGTCTTCAGAGGAAAGACATGTATGGTAATCGCATGTTTTATAAACTTCCACTTGTTTTGCCCTTATATTGATGGTGTTATTGTGTAATGTTATAGTAGTCTTTGAAAGATCTGTAAAATCAAATGCATGAGGACCATCAAGGATCTGCGGTGGCCCTAAGGTGTAAATGAACAACATTTGAAAAAACAGAATTAGATTAGAAAAAAGGTAAATCATTTCTAATGAGATTCCATTTTTTTCTAATGTAATTCCATTTGTTCAAATGTAATGCCGTTTTTAATCACATGTGATTCCGGCCACTTCCGTTTTGGCCACGTCGCTTTGACCACTTCTGCTTTGGCCACTTCCTCTTTGGCTAAATGTAATTCTGTTTTTAATCAAATGTGATTCCAGCCACTTCTGCTTTGGCCACTTCCGCTTTAGCTAAATGTAATTCAGTGTTTTCAAATGTAATTCCATCTTTTCAAATGTAATTCCGTTTTTTCAAATGTACTGTAGTTCTATTTTTTCAAATGCAATTCTGTTTTAATCAAATGTGATTCCGGCCACTTCCACTTTGGCTTAATGTAATTCGTTTTTTTCAAATGTAATTCTGTTTTTTCAAATGTTGTTCATTTACACCTCAGGGCCAGGTAAGGATCTCATGAAGTCACAACAATATACAAAGGCTGTTAATTATCACTCCTGTTGAGGAATTGCCTGATGCCTACTGGCATCAACACAAACACCACAGATTCCTTAAACCTTATCAGTCATAAAACTCACCAGTGAAATTTAAAGCTCTGCTTCGAAGACTCCTCCTGTTTGTGACAGTCCAACATCTGTTTTAAACTTACTGCCTATCCTCTTCACAAAGAAAGGCAACATCTGTGGGTTTCTTTGAGAGCCATAACTGTCACTTACATCAATCTATACCTAATCTTTTCTATTTGAGCTTAGTGTTAGTTTTGTTTTGTTTGTTTTCCTGTATTATTTCTAACAAAAAAATGTGTTGACAAGTAGAGTCAGAGCAATTACCAACCTGTCCAACAGTAATAACAATGTCTGAGATAGGGGGGAAAAAACAAGCTCTTGCTCGTCTTGCTTTCAGTCACACAATCAAAGACGACTTGAGAAGATGAGGATGGCAGCAGCTGCAACAGCACTGGGCACATGCAGATATCTCACACTGAAAGCTCTGTGCCTTTACCACCAACTGTCTCATAAAAAGGAACATCCCTCCAAAAAGTTTGGTCCCTTCATGAAACTGTGCACCTAAAAACACCTCTGTGACCTCTCAACTCTTAGAAAAGCCTTCTGTCACATGGCTGGTTATTACCTGCCAATCAGGGCAATGGATGGACCTGCAACTAGATGGGAGTGGTAGCCAAAGATCAGATTCAGCTAGTAAACTATAAAAAATATAAGGAGGACACCGAGAGGCTCATCATGACGTCTGCGAGGAAGACAGCTGTATGTGAATCAGCAGGAGGAGACAGATACAGTCGGATCATACTGTACATAGACCCTTGTTCCTCATTTAAAGATCCCAGAGTAGGAGCTTTTATCCAGGGATATTACTGTCTTCCATTTCTAAGGCTTTGTTTAGCTTCTTATTGTACAAGACAAACTGTGAGGCATACAGCACTGCAGTCTGTCCTTAAAGAAGGATTCTGAAAAAATGAAGGATAAACAAAGACCAAAAAACAAGGCTATCACTTTACACTTTATACTATTTTTGAATATTATTATTTTAACATATCATGAATGGGGTTTTATTATATATTTTTGTTGAAAAGGTGTTTTGGTTGAATTTACTCTTTATGTATGATCATGAATTTTACGTGTACTGCAAAAATTATCTTACATCTGTGAAATTTGATGTTATAATTATTTTTTGTGATGGAAAGAGTCATTGGGAGAGAGAGAGAGAATCCGAGAGTCAGAGTTTCTTTATTTGTCATTCGCATCACATGTGGTACATGTGGTGGAATGAAATTATGTACACAGGATCCCAGTTACGTCCAGCGATAAAATATACTGTAAAAGAAAAACTAACAAGATCTAAGATATGAACTAAGAAAAACGTTAACTAAAATACGCTAAACACTACAGTAATACTGTAGCATAAAAACAATATGCCGAACAGCAGCACGAACATGAGTCTGTGTGAGCAGATGAGCAAGCATGAACACAGCAACATGAAACAGATCAGCAGCAACTTGTGATTATTCACAGTGATTATTCTGGTTATTTATTCATGAGTCTAACAGCCTCAGGGTAGAAGCTGTTCCTCAGTCTAGTGGTTCTACACTTAATGCTCCTCAACCTCCTTCCTGAGGGGAGTGGGGCAAAAAGTGTGTGTGCTGGGTGAGTGGGGTCCTTCATGATGCAGGTGGCTCTCTTCCTGCATCTGGAGGTGTAAATGTCTGTGATAGTGGGGAGACTGACTCCAACAGACTTCTGTGCAGCCTTCACCACTCTCTGTAGAGCTTTCCTCTCTGCAACTGTGCAGCCTCCATGCCACACATTGATGCTGGAGCACAGGATGCTCTCCACTGCACACCTGTAGAAGGAGGTGAGGACTGAGCTGCTCAGACCAGCTCGTCTCAGCCGTCTGAGGAAGTAGTCTCTGATGACCTTTCTTGACCAGGCTGGTGGTGTTGCTCCAGCTGAGGTTATAATAATAATAATAATAATCATCATTTTATTTAAAAGTGCCTTTCAGGACACCCAAGGACACTTAACAAACCAACACAGTGAATACAGAGCAAACATTATCAGCGACAAATTGAAATATAAAATACATAAAGGATATAAAATGGAAGATAAAAATACATTTAGTAAAGTTAATGATAAGCTAGTCTAAAGAGATGTGTTTTCAGGGCAGTCTTGAACAGAGAAAGGGAGGTGGTGTTTCGAAGGTCGGGCGGTAGAGCGTTCCAGAGGTGAGGGGCAGAGCAGGTGAAGGCCCTGCTCCCCATGGTGGAGAGGCGGGCAGAGGGTACATGGAGTTGTAGTGAAGAGGAGGACCTGAGAGAGCGTGATGGGATGGAGATTTGTAGGAGGTCAGATAGATAAGGAGGGGCAAGGTTGTGGATAGCTTTGAACGTGAGGAGTAGAATTTTGAAGATGATGCGTGATTTAACCGGGAGCCAGTGGAGCTGCTGCAGGACAGGAGTGATGTGGTTATAGTAGGAGGTTTGAGTGATGACACGGGCAGCTGAGTTCTGGACCATCTGTAACTTGTGGAGAGATTTGTTGGGGAGGCCGTAGAGAAGGGAGTTGCAGTAGTCAATACGGGAAGTCACAAGACTGTGCAGAGAGAAGGACGGAGACGGTTAATATTACGGAGGTGGAAATAGGCAGACCGAGTAATATTGTTGATGTGTGAAGTGAAGGAGAGAGTGGTGTCGAGGATGACACCGAGGCTCTTGACCTGAGGGGAGGGGATAGCAGAGAGTTGTTAAGGGGGACGAGAAGATGTTCTGATTTTGAAATAGAGTTTTTGGTTGTCATTCAGGTGCAAACCCAAGTACTTGTAGCTGGAGACCACTTCCACTGCAGATCCTCTTGTGTTCAGAAGGGGTAGGTGTGTTTTTTCCTTCTGAAGTCCACAATCATCTCCTTCGTCTTCTTCACAGTGATGTGAAAGTTATTCTCTTTGCACCTCCTGCCTGCAGCTGGACTCGCTGTTGTTTGTGATGCATCCCACCACAGCTGTATCATCTGCAAACTTTACAATATGACAGCCTGGATGGGTAGCTGCACAATCATATGTGAGAAGAGTGAACAGGAGAGGGCTCAACTCACATCCCTGAGGGGAGCCAGTGCTGATGGTTATGGTGTAGGAAGAAAAGTTGTGGATTCTCACTGACTGTAGTCTGTTTGTTAAGAAGTCTAGTAGTTGCAAATGGAGGGGCTTAGTCCTAGTGTGAATAGTTTGTCCATCAGGGTTTGGGGGATCATGGTGATGAAGGTGGACGTGAAGTCCACAAAGAGCATACGGACGTAAGTGTCCTTCAGAGCAGTGTGGACCACAGAGGAGATGGTGTCCTCTGTTGATCAGTTCTGTGGTATGCGTACTGATGAGGGTCCTCATTGATGTTGTTGGATGTTTTGATGTGGGTCATGACCTTTTTCTAAGCATTTAGCGACTATCGTGGTGAGGGCCACTGGCCGATAGTCATTCAGACCAGTCACTGTAGAGCTTTTTGGGACTGGGATGATGGTGGCAGTCTTCAGGCAGATCATGGGAACTGTCTCCAGGGTAAGTGAGGTGTTAAAGATGTCGGCTAGCACCTCGCAGAGCTGATCGGCACATTCTTTTAATACTTTCCCGGGGATGTTGTCTGGGCCGGTTGCTTTGTGAGGGTTGATCCTCCTGAAAGTACTCCTTACTTCTGCTGAGGTAACACTGAGATGCTCTTCTTCTGGTGGTGAGGTGTGTCTGGTGCTGGGCGGTCTGTTTGGGTCTTCGAACTGTGCATAGAACTTGTTGAGGGCATCAGGCAGTGATGGGTCTCTAGGACATTGTTCACTCCTGCCTTTATAATCTGTTATACATGTAATGCCCCTCCACATGCTCCGTGGGTCTTGTGGGGTGAATTGACCATGGATCATCTGTGCCTATGTGGCCTTGGCCCTCTTAATACTAACAACTAACTATTTTCTTGTCTTTTTCAGTTCCTCTGAGTTTCCAGACCTGAAGGCAGTGTTCCTGGCTGCCAGCAGGGTACGAACCTCTGCATTCAGCCAAGGCTTCCTGTTAGGGTAACTCTTAACATGGCTACAGTCAATTAGACCTTGTGTCATTTTTGAATGCATTGTATGGGAATGTACGGTAAAACAATAAGAACCAACTTGTATTAGATTAAAATCAGGATTTATATCAGCATTTGTGGTTAGGATGTGTGTTGTATTTTGTATAGGGTATTGAAATGCACTTTGGTGTGAATTGGTGCAATATAAATGAACTGAATTGAAATAAATTGACCTTGTAAGCAAATGTTGTGGACATAGTTTTGGAAAAATTTGCAATCAAAAACCTGACATCTAAATGTTCTGTTTGCAGCATGTAGGCTGCAGCTTGAATACAATGCATGAAACTAAAGAGGAGAAGAATTCAGCTTTATTTGATCTAATCAGATGGATTATAGCAGCAGCAGACATGTGATGAGTACAACCAGGCATCGAGTGGACTGTCAGTACTTTTAATATGAAGAAAGAAGAGCAGCAGTTTATTATTATTGTTTATTCATTTATTTATTTACATATACAGGTATATATATTATTTTACTGTTGTGGGCAGCTCTTATCAGCCTTAAAGACATGTATTCCTAGACGTGGTGGACAGGTGGAGGACCAGCAACCTGTGGCAGGTAGTGGCTCCACCTGCTGAAGCAGCAACCAAAAGGATGGTTGAAGGAAAGGTTACATGATGAAACACAATGACAAATACCAGACAAGAAATGAAACACAAGAGAGGTGCTGAAACACGATGGATAAAGGCAAAATACCACTGTATTGTACCAGTGTTAAAAATCTAAAACACTAAAGAAAATCTGCAACAGTTCATCACTCAGCTGGTTAAAATCCCCTCAATATACTGTATAGCCTGTACATTAATAATAATAATAATAATGAATTCAATTTATAACGCGCTTTTCATTAGTGAAAATCTCAAAGCGCTACACACATTGAATGCTACACACATTCATACACCGGTAGCGGCAGACTACCATGCAAGGTGCTTTCCAGTCCTACCGGGAGCAACTCGGGGTTAAGTGTCTTGCCCAAGGACACAACGACACATGGTGTGGGGAACCGGGATTCGAACCGCCAACCTTCCGATCGGGGGACGACTGCCATTACCACTACGCCACGGCCGCCCATTAGGCAAATAACTTGTAAAAACAAGTGTCAGAAATATTTCTGAATTCCCATCAGTGCAGCAAGTGTCCATGTTTAATTCATAGCTTCTCATAAATTATGTAGAATCCTGAGCTGGGAATTGCTTTGAACATGGGCAGCTAACTAGAAATGATGAAAAAACTGCTAATCACTGTTTCCTTTGTTTCAATGTTGAGGATTTTTCTCACCAAAGCCTGAACTCCTGAGAAATTGCATTGTTGCTCTTTAGACCTTTATGATTGATCTCATTATGATCATTGTTTTCTCTTCCTCTGTTCCATTTCTTCTTTCATTCTGCTCAGTTTGATGGCTGACGGGCTTAACGCAACAAAGATGACCAGAAGAGCAGCTTTGAACCTCACCCCTGGAGCGCAGTGAGATGACAAAACGGAAAAGCTCCATGTGAGAATAATGATAATGGCTTGCTTCATTTAGACGTATGATAGTTTAAGCTGTTTTTTCCTTTTTTTCTACCACTTGCTCCTTCTCATCATCTGTGGCAGGAGGCCAACAGGATATTGGAGATGGGATATTCTGGGAATCAGAAAGAAACAAATAATGACTCAATGTGAGTTGTAAGAAGAGCAAGAAAACCTCACAATCCAACCTCACAAGCTGCATTTGCCACGTGTCTCTGGTTTTAAAGTAAGGATGGGCATTTCAAGCAGAAGTACTCTTCAGATTTAATGGTCAATATTCAATTATTATTTACCTCTACACATGTTTCCACTGGTAACAACCACCCCTCCTCCACATGCAATATGCAAATGCAAAGCTATTCATGCTTTTCATCATTTACTGATGGCACAAGTACAAAGTACTGTACAGTACATCCTGTCAGAAAAAAAGGGTACAGAGGTAGATTAAGTTTTTATAAGGAGCCAAGATGGTGTAGTGGTTAGGGCGTTTGACTTGGGACCCGAAGGACGCGGGTTCGCGTCCCGGCCACTACACACCTTGGGGTGTCTATGAGTGCACACCTATTTCTCCAGCTCCCCGAGCGCCTTCTATGGCTGCTCACTGCACCACCTGGTAGGTGGTTGGGTTAAATGCAGAGACGAATTTCGTCTGTGTATGGGAAACATACGCAGATGACAAGATTAGACAATTATTATTATTATTATTCTATACACATTTAAAAAAAAGCAAATAACCATTAAATTGTCAAACTCATTTTAATGAGAGATTTTGTAAACAGTCAACTTTTTTCATTCATTCAACATTTATTTATACAAGTTAGTCTCATTGAGTTATGAGGATTCATTTTCAAGAGGGACCTGTTTAAAAACACACACACACACAGATGAGGTACACACCATTTTTTTGATGAGGTACACACAACAATAAACTGAAAGTTATGCACCATAACTCATGTTCCCTGAAGGAAGGGAACGAGGTGCAACATATGCTATGGGAATTGCGCCCCCGCGCGATTACCTGAAGGAATACATTCACGCCTTTACGGCAAGGGCGTCAGCGTTGCGCCAGAGGCCCCGCCCTCTGGGTATTTAAGCCGCTGACGCCCATCCATCTTTCTCCAAAATGCACTTCACCGAGCTTTCAGCATTGAAAGGGCCAGATATGTTGCACCTCGTTCCCTTCCTTCAGGGAACATGAGTTATGGTGCATAACTTTCAGTTCCCTTTCAGTCATGTCTCTCGGTGCAACATATGCTATGGGAACGTAATTCATTCACGCCCTTGAAATGCTCAGTAAAATGCATGCTAGTGTGAACGTCTGCCCTTGATCAGCAGGCATCTCAAGGCTACTTTCTACTGTGTGTTAGAAAGGACAGCCTGAGTGACATCACACGCAGTAACATCCAAACTGTAATGCTTTGCAAAAGTGTTTATTGAGCTCCAGTTCGCCGTAGCACAAATGTCTGCAACTGGTACACCCTTGAACAGTGACCACAAAGTGGCCAAGCCCCGAGTAGAGTGAGCGTGCACTCCAGAGGGCACCTGTTGACCTTTGCTACTGTACGCCCTTTTTATGGCCTCAGTCACCCAATGTGAGAGGCGCTGCTTTGATAGGGCCTTCCCTGTAGCTGGTGCAGCAAAGCACACAAACAGTTGATTTGTTTTTCTCCATTCGGCTGTTCTCTGCATGTAAGTGCTTAAAGCTCTCACGGGGCAGAGAGCCTTCAGCCTTTCCTGTTCCTGAGTGAGGACAGGAGCAGGTGGAAAAGAAGAGAGATCAAAGTCCAGACTTCTGGGGTTTAAAGTCAAAACCTTGGGGATATATGCAGGATTAGGCCTTAGGGTGACCTTTGACCCGTCAGGGGCAAACCTGGTACACATTGGATGTACGGACAAAGCATGGAGGTCACCCACACGTTTCGCCGAGCAAAGAGCCAGGAGAAAAGCGGTCTTATAAGATAATAAATCTATCTTAATCTCGCTCAGTGATTCGAAAGGGGGGTCACAGAGAGCCCCCAAGACCATACTAAGATCCTATCCAGGGGCCAAGATCCTGCTGGGGGGTCTCTTCCTTAGCACATCCTTCATAAATCTTATTATGAGCGGGTGCGCGCTAGGCGTCCTGCTCCCCCAGCCCTCAAGACAAGCTGAAATTGCTGATAAGAACACCTTAATTGTTGAGAAAGAGCGACCTTTCTCCAACAGGTCCTGAAGAAAGGTGAGGAGCTGGGCCAAGTCACATGAATAAGAAATAATATTTCTTTCTGTGCACCAAGCTTCAAAATTACGCCATTTCCGTGCATAGAGGGACTGTGTTGACACATCAAAAAGGCGTTCAATTCAAGATCAACTGGACTTTATTTGTAACAGAAGACATTTCGCTTCTCATCCGAAAAGCTTTATCAATTCAATGATTGAATTGAATTGATTCATTGAATTGATAAAGCTTTTCGGATGAGAAGCGAAATGTCTTCTGTTACAAATAAAGTCCAGTTGATCTTGAATTGAACGCCTTTTTGATTTATCATGTCCTGGACGACTGAGAATCTTCACCAGCATGTGTTGACACAGCTCGTGCGTTTTTTAATGGTATTTACCACATTCTCGGGCAGGCCTGAGGCCACAAGCTTGTTCCTCTCTGCCACCAAGATGAAATTTGCCACAGTTCTCAGCCTAAGTGGCGAAACAGTTCCTTCTGGTGACGTGGAGGATCCCTGGAGAGGAGCAGGTGGTGGAACCAGCTCTCCCTCAAGGGCCCTAATTTCTGTGATCCCTTGAAGGCCAACCACATTAGGAGAGGGCCTTCTTGCAGATGTACCGCCATATTACTCTGATCGACAGTGTTTGGAGGCAGAGGCAATCTGTTGTCATTATTAGACAAAGCTGAACAGAATGTCTGTTTTTCCTCTTTTTGTTGGGGGTCATGGATCAGAGGGGTTGCAAGTTTTGTAAACGAGCAGATCTCCTGACTCCAGCCCGTTTCCTAGTTGGGTCTGGTTTACTGGTCTCCGGTCTCAACAGAGCCTTGGAGCCTGACGAACCTCCGGGGGGCTGTGTCTCACCCGGTGGGGAGGTGTCATTTAAGAGTAGAACTGAGTCAGCACAGTGAGCGCGGTCACACGCTGCAGGATCACTGTTTGAGCATGGCGTGTCACCCATTGAGGATAAGGGGACAGCTTCAGCATGAGAATGTGGAGATGGTCCTTTGTGTTGAGCAAACTTTAGATTGGTTGGTGACAGAGAGTTCAGTCCTCTTCGATTAAAGGGAAGAGGAGTCTGATTTAGCCCTGGTGCCATTTCTGTTCTGCACTGAGTGTTTACACATGCTGTAGTTTCATCACAACTGCCTTTGTGAACGTGTGATACTGGTATTGGCCTGCGGGCTTCTGCCGTGGCCCCCCGTCCCTTACTGGCATCCGATGAATAGGTGGCCAGGAAGGTGGGTCATCAGATTCTGTCTGTGCGCACCCCTGGAGCACGGACGTGTCACAGGTTTGTTTGATTTGTGTATTGCCGGCCCCGTGGTTTACAACGGAGCGGGAGCTGGAGCACGTGACCCCCCTCACCTGTCTCTGTGAGGAGTGACAGGCTTGCTTGCAGGCGCCTCTGGGCCTGTCTGTTGCAGACAGAACAGAGGCACCTTGCTGGGTTTATCAATTAGGCTAACACCCCGTGAGCCGTGAGGGAGGCGGGGATGATGGCCCCCGCCCTTTATATCGGCTGGAAGAACAGAGGGGACCGTTCTGCTGATGTTACTGTGTTTGTTGTTGTTGTTTTTTTTTGTGAGTCAAGAAAACAGAGAGGGGCTGTTTTTTTAGCTTTATTCGTGCTTATGTGTAACGACATATTTGACTTTATGTCACTCACAGCAGAAAGAACATGATTTGTGTCTAAAAAAGTCACCAGCTTTTTGTACCGTGCTACAAACAAAGTCTGGACGTGAAAAGATCATTTCCCGTACCGCGTGGGCGGGTGATCGTGTAAAGTCAAGAAGCGGGCCTGGTTCATCAGGCACGCTTCTGTCTGGTGTCCCGATTCGCCGAGGAGGCTCTGTGTCGGACCGCCTAGCGGGGAACAAATATGTTTTTACTCTAGGCGTGTTCGGTCCGGGGTGGGCCAGGCGGTGGTCTCTGCCGGTGCTCGGCCTAGTTTGCCGGCCGCTTTTGCGGTGGGGCACGTGTGGCTGAGTGGTGTCGAGGCTGCGGGGCTCTGCTCCCAGCTGACTCCCTGGGGGGGGTGAAGGCTCTCCTGGGGATGCCCACCCGGAGAGCTTCAGCCTGTTTCCGCCTCTGGTCCAGCCTGGTCTGAATTAGATCCAGAGCTTTTCCAAACAATCCCGTTGGTTCCATCGAATGGTGAAGAAAAGGAATCTTTTGTCCCTCCGGGAGGTCAGTTAGGGTCATCCACAGATGGCGTATTGCGATGACCACCTCAGTCATGCCTCTGCCTTGTACAATGGCTGCTGTCCCCATCATGTGGAGCACAAAGTCTGTTGCCCAGCGGGCTTCATCCAGCACATCAGCGGCAACTTGTTTGTCTGTCGTTACCTGGAGCTCCTGCAGTTTTTCAGCCAGGTATTCTTGCATCATGGCGGAAGCGTTCATTGCGCGCGCCGCGAGGCCCTGAGCTCTGTAGCATTTCTCGAGCAGAGAAGCCGAGGCTCGACAGGCTTTACTGGGGAGAGTTGGTTTTGTCCCGGATGACTTGGGAGCCAGATGAGACACCAGCGTGTCCTCAATTTGAGGCACATTGGCTATTCCCACTTCATCCATCCCGTCCACGTCGAGAAACTGCGAGAGCGGCAGCAGCATGGGAGCTCTGGGCTGAGACCAGGTGCGAGTCAGCTCTGTGAGGAAGTCCGGAAAGACGGGCATCCTTTGCCTCGTGGCGGCCTGCTGCTTTGAATAAAAATAATTTCCTGCCAACCTCGTGACTTGTTGACGAGGTGGAGGCTCCGGCCATGGGATCTGCAGTGCGTCCGTTGCTCTGTGACACAAGTCGAACAGAGCAGGGATGGAAAAGTCAGTCTCCGGGAGCACAGGCACCGGGTGCGGGAGAGGTCTTCTCCCTGTTCCTCGTATTCGACGTCGGTGTCATCCACAGAAAATTCGCCTGAGGCTGAAATTGAGATCTCGTCCTCATTCATCATGCCTCGAGTGTCGAATTCGACTGTTAAGTCCACCATGGGAGCCACCACATCTGGGCTGTTGTCCCATTCGACTCGGGTGCTGTCATCCAGAGCCATGCTCTCGAGCTCCGGCGTGGGAGTGAGAGGCTCAGTAGTGTCCGGGTCTGCTGGCGCCGCAGCAGCCCCCATGGCCTTGGCGACGAAGTCCGCCCGGTGCCTCCTCACCGCCTCCAGCATCTGGCTGCAGTGTGGGCAAGAGTCGGGCGCGTCCAGCGCCATCTTCGCGTGCAGCATCCCCAAGCAGACGGGACAGGCCTCGTGGGTGTCCGTCGCTGAGAGGGAAAAACCGCATCCGCTGGGGCAGGCGCGCGAGGTTGGGCTCGCCGTCCTGCTGGTCTTTTTTGGAAGTCTTGTCTTTCGCTTTCCTTTCTCCGGAGGCATGTCCGAGATAAGACGAGCGAGTCCTTCCAAAATCTTTTTTCTTTTTATTTGAGACGTCTCCTCCGTCGCATCGCTTTCGCTGGCTAGCCTGCTACGAATTAGCAGAGGTAGCGGTGTGACGCAGTTAGCGCCGTCGAGCGAAGCAGTCTGCGGAAAGAGGAGAAGAAAAAACTTTGGGGTTAAGGAAAAATGTGCCGGACTAGCTTTCGCTAGCCCAGCAGTACGCAGGAATAATTCTCTGTACGCCCTGTGTAGGGAGCAAGCTCACCTCTTGTCAAGCGATGAAGCAACAGAGAAGTCCCGCGAAGAGAGAGAGTTCAGGTTTAAGCGAGGTGAAGGGCAATAAGAGAATGATGGATGGGCGCCAGCGGCTTAAGTACCCAGAGGCCGGGGTCTCTGGTGCGACGCTGACGCCCCTGCCGTAAAGGCGTGATTGTATTCCTTCAGGTAATCGCACGGAGCGTAATTTCCCATAGCATTTATGTTGCACCGAGTGACATGACTGATAAGGGAACTTTGTGTACATAGCCCATACCTTGTGATCCTGTTACAAGCTTGCAGCTGTTGATTGAGGAGGAAAAATCATGACAAATGCATAAATTCTTCACATTTGTACCTTTTTAATGACCTTCATGTTCAGAAATTACTGCCCGTTAATTTTAAAAGAGGTGGAAAAGCCAAGTTAGCCAGTCTAATTCTACACATAAGAAACTTGTTCCGAATTATCAGATGCCCTGATGTAGCTCATGAGACATCAAACGTTCAACTCTGCACCAAAAAACATTGTCAAACACTGCCCTTCTCTTCCTCTTTCATCCTCAACTCCTCCTTATCCTCTCTCAGCAACTGAGGTGTTTTTGTTTTTCAACAAGTTACAGCTTGCTGGAAACAACTTGTATGTAACAAAGAACACCATACTTGTGTAGCCTTCATTAAAATGTTTATACTATCAATCTGCTGGTGGGAAAAATTGCAAGTGCAGATTTGTAGAGATGATCACTGAGGAATTAATTTAAAATGACACAGACAAGAGGTAACTGACTGTCCTCCTGCGATGTTCACAGTAATGTTTCATCTGCAAAAACAGCATACATCTAGTGCATGCACATTTTTTTGTAAAGCTCAATGTATGAAGATTATGATCAGAGCCTTCCAGTGGGTTACAAGAAAAAAACGAATAATAAAATGAACATTGTACAAAGTAGTACCTAATTTAATCTCTTAATTTCAGCTTGATTGCTTTTTGATGAACATAGTAAGATTGGGATGCAGAAATGGTGATAACTCTGTGTTTCATC